>JAYJMB010077967.1:0-22487 GCA_036873735.1 Pouteria campechiana
TGTTATATAATTCTTGTGGTTTAGTATGTTGTATACAGGATAACGGTGGTAAATCAGGGGAGACTCTGTCAGAATTTTCTCTGAATTTACCACTAATAACGCTCCAGGAAGGAGAGGCGTTACATATACATTGTCAAAAGAGAATGGGAATTATTCCATTAATTGCATTTATGTGTTTACAAGCATGCATAATATATATATGTATATATTTATATATATATATATAGGAGAGAGAGAGAGATGTGTATTTTAGACATTCCCTAAATCTTGGTTTATGATAAATGAATGAAATGTATAGATGATTCATAAAGTATTGAGAATAGTTATTTCTTAACTGCTTTTTATTATTATTGGTGATAGAGAATATCCTAGGATTATTTATGTGAGGATTGAATAAAGGTTGTATTATTGGAATGGTAAGTATTTCATGGTACAAAAAGATGATAAGGTATGTGGATGCCTGTAATGCATAAATGATAGATGATGCCTAGATGGCACAGATACGATAATACAAATAGGAGAAAAATAGAGTAATGGTATAAGTGAATGTATGATGCTTGAATGCCATAGTTATGATGTGCCCAGAGTGGCTTAGAAGTGAAGTGCCCGAAAGGTACAATTAAGATATGGATTATATGTTAGGCTAGAATTACACTATTGTAATATGGATTGCCTGCATGGCTTATGATATAGTAGATCATATGATTGTGAACATGTTGTTATTTTATTTATTATTTTCTATCATGCCTACTAACTAAGTTGCTCGGACTCACGCCTATTATTATATGTTTTTGGTTAACAGGTCAAGCAAGGGAGCTGGAAGACATCAACCTTATTATGTTTTGTATAAATTATAAATTGAAAATTTTAAGTCTTGTATGTGCATTCATTCAGAATTGTATTAATTTAAGCAGAGATGTATTCTGGTTATGTATAATATTGTAAAATGATTGGTATGTCATTATGTAATTGTGAATAAAGATAAATAAATGTAAATTAATTTAGATATATATATATATATATATATTGCCATCATGGGGCCAATTAGGTTCTGAGCTGTGGGTAAGTATTGGCCTTTATGTTAATTTTGGGATTATATTATTTTTTTATTATTGTTAAATGTAATGTGATTCATAAATGTAGGTATAGGTTTATACTCATATAATACAAGGCAGACCCTGCCAAAATTTTGGCAAATTTTCCCTTAGAAATAGAGAAATGGTAAGATCATATGAAAACTTCCCTTAAGAAGAGCATTCCATATCAGCCACAGCATGGGATGGTCAGAATGCTTAGGGTGGGGGTGCAGGGCATTACAACCTACCATTGAAAGCATCCTATGATAGCACTTGCCATTGAGAGCCTCTCGCCCATACAACTTGCAATGTTCCAACACGACACAACTCGTTAGACTTCCATAGCCACCAAGGGTGTGCCTGACAATTATTATGGTAAAACATGTAGTCGTTCAAAATGCTTTGAAAGCAGCCTCACACCCCCCCTGCCTCCAACAGTTAGAAATGAATGAAGAATTATAAAAGAATTGAAGTTTGCATATTGATGGGATAATTTTTAATTGGTTTTAAGTATTATAGAGCAAGAACTTTCACATTCTTCAACATCTCAAGCCTTCAAGCTTAGACCTTCAGAAATCCTATTGTAAAGGCTATCAATAAGAGGAAGGAAGTCTTCAAGTCATTAATTTTGACTTTCAAAGAGTATTCAAAGCTTTCCCTACATTCCAAAGCTACACAATAAGTGTAATTCTTACTTTTATCATCGGGGTTATTTGATTGCCTTAAGTTGGCATTGGAGACCAAGCTCAAGAAAAACAAGTTGGATTGCTAGATTGGTGTCTCGCGATTATCTTATTGAGTTGTATTCACACCCCCTAGAGCTAGAATCTAGAAGAGTGCAGTGGAAAATACTAATTATGCATCATAAAGCTGGAAACTAGAAGAGTGTAATGACATTAATTATGCCCCCTAGAGTTGGAATCTGGAAGAGTGCAATGCCATTAAGTTGTTTGTGTTTGATACTAGTGGAACCCAAGACATAAGAGGTATGTGCTAGGATGAATGGAGTAGTGAAGTTGTCTCAAACCACTATATATTGTGTTTGCTATCTGTGTTTAGATTATTTTCTCACTCTTAACCTTTTCTTACAAATTCTTTCTCAATTCATTTGAAATAAGGGAATTTAATTAACCCAGGTTCAAGTAAAAGAAATTTATAAACCCAATTCACCCCTTCCCTCTTGGGTTAAGCTTTAACTAAGGGACTAACAAGTGGTATTAGAACAAGCTATATAAACAGTTGTAGAGATTTCAAATGGCTAACCCATCATCTTTATCCTTTGTTTTTATGGACAATTATTCCATCACACAAGTTCCTTACTTTGATAGAACAAATTATGTTTATTGGAAAAAGAGGATGGAAATGTTTATTTTGGCTAATAACTTTGAAACATGGAAAATTATCTTCTTTGGTGCAAATGATGTTGAAGTAAGGGCAAGTCAAGTGAATGCCAAAGAAATGAATTTCTTACTTTGTGCTCTCTTTCTAACCAAAACCATACATGTCTTAGCTTGTAAAAGTGCAAGGAGATTTGGTACAAGCTTAAGACAAATTCATCAAGGGCAAATGCAATTGTAGCAAATTGATGCTAACCTGCTTGTTGAGACTAATTTGAGTGTAGGAAAAGAAAAAGAGGAAGAAAAAGAAGAAGAAGAAAATGAAGAGTAGCTAATGGAAGACATTATGAAAGCTAAATGCATAGAAGAACCCTCACAGGTTTAGGGGCAGTAATTTTAAGAAGAAAAGAAAAGTGAAGAAAGTAAAATTAATAAAGGAGAGATTGAGAATAAAGAAAATAATTTGAAAAATAAAAGTACAGAGAATGAAAAGGAATTTGAAAATGAACATGTAAATGAGAATAAAGAAAATAAGAACAAAGGAAGAAAAACAAAAAGGGAAAGAAGAATGATATTGAGAAAGAAGAAGAAGAAGACTTTTTTTCTTCGGAAGTGTTAATAGTTTGTTTTCCTCAAACAATTGCAAATCAAATGGAAGAAAATGTCCAGAAGAAGGAACCCCAGGCATCTCTCAAAAAATTATTAAGAGATAAATGGCTCCTTGATACCAAATGAAAGAGAAACATTATTTAAGGGAGCTACGAGCTAGGGAGGAAAAGTATGCAAAGTTATTGTAATTCTAACCCAAACCTTCTTATGCTTTTCATGTTTCATATTTAGAACCATCATGCACTTACTTCTCATATACATCTTGCATAGATAAGCTCTTGAAATTAAGACTATATTAGGAAAAAATAATGTCATGCCTAATCCAATTTGGAACTAAATTAGAAATCAAAAAGTAGTAGATAAATTTGGTTATTTACTTTGGAATTAATTTAAGGACCATGGATGTATTGAATATTTCCTTGATAAAATGGTTAATGTGGTAGTTTCCAACTTTGTCATACCAATTCTTGGTTCTAAGCCTTGGTTTGATGTGTAGTTTTAACTCCCAAATGTTGGGAAATAAAATTTTGTTTCAGAATTTGGAATAAATGGTTGAAGTATAGGATGGCACTTGAGTTCCAAGTTTAATTAATAAATGTCCAAACATAGGCTACTAGATTCCAGGCTTTGGGAAATCAAATTCGAGTATAATGGTAATGGATCTAATTACAAAAGGATAGCCAAAGGTGTAGCAAGTAGACAAAGAAATCAACTGAATATGTATATTAATAAATGTGAGAGATAATGGGCAAATGAGTCCTAGTAACCACCTTGATGTAGCCAATCCTTAAATATGATTATGTATTAGTAGGATTAACTTACATTATTTCTTTGAAGAATGTCTAGTATCATGAAATGGCTCATCATATTTATTGTACTTACTGCTAACACAACTTTACTAGATAATTTTTTTGCAATGGCCAGTTGTAATTGAGATTGAATTGGTAAGTGTGAAACTTTTGAACTCTTATAACCATCTAACAAGCCATGAGCATATTCAAGTTTTTTGTAACATGTTTTTAATGCAGTCAGCCTTACGCATTCTATATGCATCTGACTTATCTGGTGTGTCATCATGGCACTTACATTTGTGGAGTTAATCCATTTCAAATTGCACTTTTTTGTGAAAATTTTATTAGTTATTACATGAGCATAAGTTTAAATTATTATAGCTTTTTGTGTTATCTTGAGGTCATATCTGCTGCTTGGATGTTGAATGGACAAAAGATTTTTTTTAGCATCTAGCTACTAAAAACTTAGTATTGAAAAGAAGTTTTTTTTCTACTTAAGAGAGAAGTTCAATCTATACTTTTCCTTCATCAATACTCTACATAAACTTTGCAACCTCCTAGTCATGGCCAATCTAATTCATGTCACATGGGACATGAGGAAACAGAAAGTAAACTCTATACACATTGCTTATGTTTCATATGGTGATATGAATGAACTTCAATTTTAGTAAAAAGTTTAGTGCTAAGAAGAATCAACTTGAATTCTTCATAATTGAAAATTGAGAATTGAAAGAGAAAATCAAAACCTTAGAAGAGGAAGTTGCCTAGTTGAAAAATGATAAAGATAGCATCTAAGAAGTAATTGAAAAGTTCTCTAACTCCTAAGAATTGGCAACTAGCACTTGATATTGGATAAACTTGTAACAAATAGAAAAGGACTTGGAATTGTTAGTTTAAAGGAGCAATCATTGAGTTTTCAAGATTCTACCCAAGCTTACTAATTTTGTAAATTCAGAAAATGAGAAGGAAGAAAGCTCAAAAATCATACAAAAATAGAATTTCTAGTAGTGGGAACTCTATTAGGTTTCATACCATAAACACTCAATACCCTACAAGCAGTTCAAACTCAATTTGCCATTATGGCAACTACAATGGACTTAAATTTTACTAATGTACGTTAAAAAAAAGGGAAAATGGATAAAGTTGAAAAGTTAATCCAGAGACCTAAGAGCGAATCCTTAAGACCTCTGGGAATGAAAAGGCCATGGGTTCCTATGTATTTTACCATTAACCTACGTGGACGTAAGGTTTGAGTACCAAAATGGGTGAGAAGAAATTTACTAATGATTGCAGGTAAGCTTCAAAGCCACTAGAAGGAATACATGGTTTTTGGACAATGGTTGTTCAAGACACATCACTGATAACAAAGAATTGTTCAAGGAATTAAAGCCATTTAATAGAGGCACAATGGCTTTTTGGGAACAATGACAGAGGGATTATGAAAGGAAAAAGTAAAATCTGTGGTGTGCATTGAAGATGTTCTATATGTTAATAAGCTCAAACATAACTAATTAAGAATTAGCAAACTATGTTGTTAAGGTGATAAAGTCATGTTTAAATCTTCAGTGTGTGATATGTTTAATATAGATGAGACAATTCTCTTTATTGCATTAGCTATGTCTGGAATAATAGAAAGAAAGAAGCAAATAAATCCATTTTCGTTCCTTTGGCTACATATGCTATGGTTTGAATAATTGGAAAGATAACCATGGTAACTATGATCTAAAGAGCAATGAAGAAATTTTCCTTGGTTATTCTTCAAATAGCAAATCACATAGATTTTTTAATAAAAGAAATATAGTAGTTGAAGAATTTGTGCATATTATTGAGTTCAAGTGTATAGTCATTATTGAGTCAAGTGTATGGTTTTGATCATTAACAAAACCTGATTAATGAATTTAATTAAGCTAATGACTATTAGGTTTTATGTGTATGATTTCGATGACAACAAAACCTGCAAAAGACTTAATTTATACTAATGATGCTTCAAGTTTAGAAAAGCTTGTAGAAAGATATACTTGAAATGTATGCAGTTTATTAGGATATCATTTATGCAAGCATATACTATTGGTCCTGATCGAAGGTAGCTCAAGAGTGTGTGTGTGTGTGTTGGGGGGGGGGGGGGGGGGTGAATTTAACTTTTAAAATTTTGGTCAATATAAAATCAAGGTGCTGAAAAGAATAAGGATTAAATCACATAGCATAATTCACATAGGTTTTTTTTATAGAGATTTGGCCCACAAAATGTAACTACTTCTCTCTCTGAGTCAGCCCCACTCGCTTAACATAGGTTCCACTAAACATTGTTGGTTTTACAAGCTCACCAACAACTTACAACCATTAGTTTCCAAGCTCACCAACAAACTTTTACAATTATTTGTTTCCAAGATCACCAACAACTTACACCCAACAAACTTTCACAACTATTGGTTTCTAAGCTCACCAATGAACTTATACAAGTATTGGTTTCCAAGATAACCAACAAACCTATATATGATCAGCAAGCCTCTTGCTTACTATCCCAATCAACAAAAATAAATCTACAAGTAAATGCCTCTTACTTAGGCTAAGACATACATGAAATTAAATGCAGAATAAATAAGTATAGATCAATAAATACATAGAATTTTAGACTCCCAAATGTTATTGGAGAGATTGAGCTTTCAATGCAGATTGCATTTTGCATAATAGAGTTGGAAGAAAACTTTAAAGCTTGAGTAAATGCTCTTTGTTTGCTTGTCTAACTTGTTTGTCTCATTCGAATGACCTCTCTTTACTCTTTTTAAATTAGGATTCAAAATCTATCAATTTGAGAAGACAATGTTCATTAAATGTGGGCAAATTGTGAAGATTCTCTAACCATTGAAATGTTCTCATACGGTCATTGTGTCTAAAAATAATGCTTAATCTGAATTTATAATTTTGGACTGAGTGCATCGTTCAACAATTTTCGAATATAAGTTTCTATGTTTGAAGTAAAATTTTAGACTAACAGATACATGAATTGCCTTTGCTTGCTATGCTTGCTAAAGTGATCTTCAACTTTGTTTGGAGATGAGTTAGTAGTGTCTGAAGTAAAATTTTGGACTGACTGACTTTTGTAGTGGCAGTCCAATGCTTGGCACTTAGAATTTTCAGACTTGGACTTCTAATACACATTTGATTAACTTTAGCAATGTCTAAAATTGGTTTTGCAATGTTCAAACTTGACTTTGCACTATTTGAATTTGACTTTGAAGTTCCAGCGTCCTGGCTTCTTATTCAAAATTGTCCGAACTTGGTTCTGCATCCGAGCTTGGTCACATAGTGTCTGAACTTGCTTCTATAGTATCCAAAATTGCTTACTTTTGGAAATTAGTTCCTTTTGTCCTTTTGAAGACTTATTTTTGTCTGAGCTTTGGCATCTATCTAACTTACTTTGGCAATGATTGGAGACTTTGTTCGAAGTGACTTTGATGCTTATCTACAATGTTTATCATATTCTTTGAGCATGTATATTTTCTTCCTTATAAACTTGTGGATCTTATCTATAATATTGTCTTATGTGCTCTATCCACTTAGGTTATTTCCCTAACATATTATTCTTTATTGCACATGTAGAAATAACAATTAGTTGCTTAAATGCTCACTTATATATTTTTTTGTTCATCATCAAAACTTGGTTGGGTATGCATATTCATCATCAAAATCAATCCAAGTAAAATAGGTTTAGTTCAACAATCTCCCCCTTTTTATGATGACAAAACATTTGAATGACATGACCTTTAAGAATAACAATTCATGTTTCCTTAAAGTAAATCATGGGAAGTAAATAGAGATATATTCATTCATAACAACACAAACATAGCTCCTCCTTACAACATGCTTTAACATTACTAATCAGAGATATATCAAAAGCGTACCTAGCTCCCCCTTAATGAATGCATATGATTTATTAAACATACTGAGAACTTCTTCTATTAATTAATCATATAATTTCTACCATTTATCCATCATACCACTACTATCTCCCCTTTTTTTCATTATAAAAAAGGCACATAAGAAGAAAGCATACGCAAGACAGAATGTACATAAAATAAAATATTTAGAATGAACACAAAAAGATATATCATTTCATTTTAGTACAAATAGAGTTGCTAAAAAAGATACATTTAGATCTATTTTAGTACAAATAGAGTTCTAATCTAATAGTGAAAGGTGCAGCAAGGATGGGACGGATGGAAGAAAAGGTGGGGTAGAGAGATTGAGGTGGAGCCCAATTATGATTCTTCAAAAAGTTTGGAATCATGCGAAGGCATGCGTCCATTACTTTTGGTAAGATCACATTGGAGGAACCAAAGTTTTGCATGGAGGAGAAGGGGGTTGTTGCTGGTGTGACTTCCACCTCCTAGTCTTCGGCCTCTAGAGATGGTTACGTTGAAAATAGGGCCTTTAGACTCACTTGAAGATGGTTCTCAAAACTCCAAAGAACGCAATAGTTTTTATAGATATCCATTCAAACTTCTTATCTTCATCTTTAGAAATATTATGAACTCCAGCAAATCTAACAGAAGAACTATCTCCATTCCAAAATATCTCAATAACTTCTTTGTCCACATGCCTTCTCCTCAAGGAATTTTCCTTTGTACATTTCTCACTTTTTCTTTCTTTGCTCATGATCTTCATTGCACGGATTGAGTTCTCTCTTTTTCAGTCTTGCCTTAGTAGTGTATGGATGAGGGTGAATTAATAGGCATGGATGGTAATAGTAAGGCGATTTCTATGGGGTTCTTGTGAGGTCTTAGCAGATTCTCGAGGAGGTTTCAAATGAATGTTTGCTAAATATGGTTAAGAGATAGGCATTCCAATAAAGAATGTTTAATTCGAATAGAAAAATAAGGTTTTACCTCATAAATGAAGGTTTATGTGCTTTTGGAAGATGAGCCATAAGTCTGGATTTTTAAAACACAAAAAGGATTTTGGCTCAGTCTAGAATTGTAACTTCGAACAATGATGGTTGTGTCTTTCGGACAGAAGTTGAATATTATGAAGCAAAGTTTCATAATGCCTGAAAGTGTGTCCTAAATTGTGTCTAAAACTATTCTAAATAGGAAACTGAATCAAGAACATTGTCACAAAAATCTATCAAGGAGTGGAATTCCTAATCGAGATTTTAAGTTGTAAAGCTTCCCAAATAGGCTTAACTAATGCCTTAGGACTGTGATAATCTTAAAGATTAATTTTATTCAATCTATGGACACCTCAGGATTTTTGTGTAAAAAAAATTTATAAATATTTTTTAAGTATTTGTGGGATGACTTGAGGTGAGGAAGAAAATTTTTCTAAATTAGATCATTATCTATATGTGAATTGCATATGAAGCTAATTTGTGTATTGAGCACCAAAGTATGTTAAAAAGAAGTTGTCCATGAGAATGGAGTCATCTAAGTTTTGGCATAGATGGATGATGTTTAGAAAAAGTGTTCAACACAAACATTGTATCCCTTGAAATTATATTTCCAAAGCATCAAGAATCACATGATTTGGACATCATATAAAAAAATTATGGCCAAATTACCAAGCCTGTTCTTGGTAGATAATTAAGGATGGGATCAAATTTGATAATTTTGAAATTTTGTGTATTATTCATGGAAAATAATTTTTGAAAATTTATATGCAAGACCAATTGAGATAAATATAAGTCTATAATATATAAATTACAAAATGGTTTATTAGTTTTTATGTGACATCTAAGGCTTAATTATCAAGTGAGTGAGTAATGGCCCATAATTTGATTAACTTATGATAATCATGATTTAAATGATATTATTTCTATTTATTTGAGATAAATTATTTATGTAATTAATGTACACATGTGAGGGAATTGTAATTTCAAACTAATTTTGATATTGGATCATAATTAATTGAAGAAATGATTGAAATTTGGTGTTGCATGTACATGAAACAAGCACGCATTGGTGGAGCACCAAGAGGGGCAACTTATTTTAGTTCTCCATCACCCTCCCCAAACGTCCAAACCCATCTCTCCCATGCCCCATGATGTTGCCCTTCCTTCCACAATGATGAGCTCATAATATACCATGTTTTATTACCTAAATTCACATATGTTTTGGATCTCCTTTTGGTGTAAATGTAGTGGATTCCAATAAATCTGCACTTAATTTGGTTATTACTTGATAAGTAAATTCTATATTGATCTAGTATGTTTATTTGCAGATAATTAAGTACAATAAATGGAAGAAATTATGGAAGGCATCAAGGTGGAGAAAGGAGCAAAGAAATGGAGTTTGGATGATGAACAAGTGGTTGAAAAATGAAGATTACAAGTTGAAGAAGTTGAATGTGAAAATAAAGCACAACTTTGACACAATTTCTGGTATTAATACAGATGGATTAAGCTCATGTGTTCAATATATATGTTTTTTCTCTTGAAGTTATTTATCAAAAAAAGTAAGAATCATAGGATTTGGATTTGAAACATGGAAGTTATGACCAAAACACTACAATTGTCCCAGACTTCAATTCTGCTGATAGAAATTTCAGATGATAAAAAATATCACTTAGAGGGTCCATGATTACAGAAGATGGATGATTTAGACAATGTGATTAGCATAAAAGTTGTATCCCTTGAAATTATCTGTTCAATGAAAAAAGAATCTATAAATCCGAGTTCATATGAGGAATTTATAGTCAAAATAGCGGGAGCATCTCTCACTAGATAGCAAGCCAGTGCCAGCAACATTAGCAGCAACCCTAATTTTATATATTTTATGCTAAGTGCATAGCTAGGGGTTTTTAAGGAGAAAATTTAGGGTTTTTAGAGAACTTTTTACTTCCATTTTGAGGGCTTTTTGAAGGATCTTTTGGAGGCAAGGGGAAGGAAATTTTTGCAAGAGAAGAAAAGAAAGAGAGGAGATCAAGTTTTGCAAAATTCCATGTTTATGAAGAGAGTTCCTTCTTATTTTTCTTCCATAAACTAATCAATTTTCTATGGTGAAGATGTAACCCTTTTTGATACTCTTTATTATGGATTGTTGGATAGTATAGATGTTATATGATCTTGTTTCATTCGTGATGTTATTTGCAATAATTTAACTTGTTTTATTTCTTGATCACTAGTATTATAAGTTAGATTAATTATCAAAGCATGGTTAAAGTAGACACCAATGCTAATCTTTGAATGAGAAGGATAGATAGCTTAGGTAGATACCATATGCTAAACCATACTATTTTGGTTCTTATGTTCTTGAGCTTAATGGGTTTTCACCTCAATTATACTACACAACATAGGTAATTAGAACAAGTAAAAATACTTGATTTAAACCCTCACACCTAATGATAATAATCTTACTTTTGAAAGAATGAACCAAAGTGAGGCATTTAATCTAATAATTCCATTAACAAAGAGGTATCATCTTGTGGCGAAACTGGATCCCTAGACCTTTGCATCTTGCTAATCTCCCTACATTACTTTTAGTCATTTATTTACTTGCATTCTAGTAAGTTTCTAAAATTCTGAAATTACACCAATCATTACTTATATTCATATAGTTATAAATACATTCATTTCAAGGTTAGGAGAGTTTTATTACTAAAATTTATTAATTCAGTTTGACCATTCTCTATGGAATCGACTCTTGCATTGCACACTATACTACTATATGTTCGTACACTTGAGGAATGATAATTTGAACCATCACATTTTTAACGCCATTGTCGAGGAGTGGTTCCAAATTCATTTGATTAATTTAGATATAATTTTTATTTTTCTTGTTGTAGGTTTATTGTATTTAGGATTTTTAATTATTTCTTTCTCTCTTTTTGCTAGGCTGTGATTGCAAGGAAGAAGAATAGATGGGAGAAACCCTGAAGGAGATATATGAACTCTATGAGATGCTTGAAACAAACTCACAATAGATGAGTGTTAGAGGTAAGTCTGGAAGAATGTATGAATTGAATTCTAACACTGAGCTTTCTATGCAAGTGTCTGAGCTTGCTGAGTAAATAAATATGATGTGATCCATGGCGATGAACTAGAAACAACCAATTCCCACTAAGTTATGTTCTATTTGTGGTTTTTCTAGTCATTCATATAATGCTTGTTCTTTTAGGCAAAGTTTTGAAGGATTTTTAGGACAAGCCAATGCGATGAATTTCTACAACCAACCATACCTTGATGATCCATATCCTAGTTGGAGAAGTCATCCCAATTTTTCATGCAATAGTGATTCGAAGTCATCCCAATTTTTCAATCAAAGAAACCTACTCTTGAAGAAACATTGCAAAGTTCTATCCATGAAACCTAGACTTAGTTCCAAAATAATGAAATGAGGTTCCAAAATATTGAATCAAGATTCCAGAATATGGAGGCATCCATGAAGATGATAGAGACTTAGTTGGGGAAAATTCCAGAGGCTGTGCAGAGTCACACATCTAGAAAGCTATCAAGTTAGCTTAAGCAAGTGAAAGCAATCACAACATTGGGAGATGGTAAGGTAATACATGATAAAGTTGGTGATGTTATTAATGATTTCAATATCTTTATAGTCGATGAGGAGGAGGTGAATGCATGAAGAGGTATGTTTCTAATTCTTAACCCTCCACTCAACTACAAGCCACCACCCCCTTTTGATCCACCTATTCCATTTCCTGGGCATTTAGAGCTAAACAATGTTGTTAAAAAACCTTGTGATGGCATTGAGCAAATTCTTGTATTAGATGTTTCCCACATGAAAAAGCTGATGAGATGATTGAAAATTCTAATGAAGGCTCAAAAAAGGAGGAGATTAAAGAAAAATCTAAACTAGAGCAATTTCCTCATTCATTAAGATATGTATCTATAGGTAATGATTTATGCTTTCCAATGATTATTTCTTATTCTTTTACAAGGAGGAGGACACGCTCATGCAATTCGAAGATCATACTGTAAAGTTTGATATTTTCAAGGAGATAAAGTTGTCAAACAAGAACAAGAATTACTCCAAGATAAATGAAGTGAGTGGAATCACTGAGGGATTTTTAGGAGAATTCATCAACATAGTTGAAGCAATACTAGTTGATGGAGATGGAAGATGATGAATCAGTCAACTATGTTTATCAATTGGAGTACCAAAATTCTACACACCACTACTAAGTTTCAAAGAACTAGATTATAGAAAGGCCAAATTTTAATTCAATTATGGAAGGCCATAGTCGGGCTGAGACTATAAACAAAGCACTTCTTAAAAGGTGACCTAAGCTTTTTGAACTTTCTTTATTTTCTTAGCATTTAGCTTAGTTGTTTGTTTGTCTTCTTTACCTTTAAGATAGATTTTTTTAATTTCTGATTACTTTGTGTTTTGTGAAAGGAAGAAATCTAATTTTAGAGGATTGCATATACTCTTCCAAGTGTCAAAATGATGCCATGCTAGATCTAGAAGAAGAGGATGTGAATGCACTTCATTTAGGGAAGCCCTTGATCTTAAACTTCTTTCATTATTTCACATTGAGGACAATGTGAAGTATAAGTTATGGGCATTGCATTCAAGTGTATTCAGTTTTTGGGCAATTTCCTTTGAATTTAGGTAAAATTTTGATGAGCTTCACTTTTAAATAACTTAGCTAAAGGAAATCCAAGAGCAACTGTGCTAACATGGTGGAATTGAATAAGTTGGATTCTCTCTTGATGATCAGAAACATATGGTGAGTTTTTATTACCATTGCACATGATTTAGAATGAAGGATCAATGTTACCTTGTGATTTAATGATTCTTATGATAAGTTCTTTTTCATGATTGATGAAAATTTCATTGAGAACATTATATTATGATCATGCAAAGTGTATGTTGATTAGTTGATGATTTTATAAATTTAGTGACATATTTTGGTTGACATGAGCATGCTAGAACATGTTTGATTATTCCTCAAGGTGAAATCCTAGATTACATGTTTACTTGGAAGTGATTTAGGCATTCTTTGATCAGTTTGAGCCTTTCAAGCTAACCTAGTACATTTATATCACTAGTGTCCCCATTGAGCCTTATGAGAGAATGGTATATGCAAAGCATGTAAAAAACCATAATTCAACTTTTGTCTTTAACCTCATCATCAAACCATTTTTAGCTTGAAAAACCATGTTTGACCTATTAAGAGATATATTCTATGCTCATGGTTGTTTGAGAGGTATGAGTGAAGCAAAATAAGATAAGTTTGAGGGAATTGAAAAAAAAATGCCAAAAGGAAAAGAAAAGGGACAAAAATAAAAGAATTAGTAAGGATTCATCCTTCAATTGGGGGGATCACATCCCAATTACCTCAAAAGGAAATAAGTTTGAGGGTATGGTAGTAATATAGCCCACAAAAAGAAAAAGAAGAGCAAATAAAAAGTTAAGGGAGTAAATATTTATGTAAAATTCAGTTATGATCTTTTACCTTGTGAATCCTTCTTCCTTTTCTTTGTTAGCTAAACCCAAGGCCACATTACATGCTTAACAAACACCTATTAATCTAAGTGAATAGAGTCATCTATATTAGTGGAGAGGAATTATGAAAAGCAAGCTTATGGGGTATTTTGTGAAGATCATTAGAATCACTGGTTTGCACATTATTGATTGAAAAGCATGCATGTAGCATGAAATTAACATTACACACACAAATTTTCACTTCATGAAAGGATTGATGAAGCATGAGTTTCATGAGATTACTTGGTAAGTGTCTTGAATGATTTCTAAATTATATGTACATGTGTAATTTGTCTAGGATGTTGCTAATTGTTTGAGAGAGATTATCCTAATTGATTCATGAGTTCAAATTTCTATTTTGCTCAAGGATGATCAAAAGCTAAGTTTGGGAGTATTTGATGAGCTCATAATATACCATATTTTATTACCTAAATTCACATATTTTTTGGATCCTCTTTTGATATAAATGTAGTGGATTCTAATAAATCTACACTAGTTATTTCTGGATAAGTAAATTCTATATTGATTTTGTATGTTTATTTATAGATAATTAAGTGTAAGAATGGAAGAAATTATGGAAGACTTCAAGGTGGATAAAGAATCAAAGCAATGGAGTTTGGATGATGAACAAGTGGCTGAAAAATGAAGATTACAAGTTGAAAAAGTTGAATGTGAAAAAACACTACTTTGACACAATTTCTAGTACCAATTGAGATGGATTCATCTCAAGTGTTTGGCATATAAGTTTTATTTCTTAAAATTATCTATCCAATGCAAAAATAAACTTGTAAATATGAGTTAATACAAGGAAGTTATGGTCAAAATACTGGGAGCATCTCCGGCTAGATAGCAAGCCGGCGTTGGTGGCGTCAGCCGCGGCCCTAATTTTGCATATTTTATACTAAGTGCATAGCTGGAGGTACCTAGGGTTTTTAAGGAGAAAAGTTAGGATTTTTGGAAGAACTTTTCACTTCTGTTTGGAGGGTTTTTTGGAGGCTCTTTTGGAGGCAAGGGGAAGGAGAGTTTTTTAAGAGGAGAGAAGCAAGAGAAGAGATCAAGTTTAGCAAAATTATATATTTATTAAGAGAGTTCCTTCTTCTTTTTCTTTTGTGAACTAATTATGATATCCCACATCACTTGGGTGAGAGAGGGAGTCCTGGGCTAAATATGTGAGGCTCGGTTGCAAAGGTATCACCCATTTTGGGTGGGTGAAGGACGGGCCCGGGGGAGCTAGTGAGGTTCCTATTAAGGATGCACTGTGCTCCGGAAAGGACAAATCTATGAGTCCAGTGAGGTTCTTGGTAAGGACACACTAGGCAAAGTAGACAATATGTGTTGGAGCGCTGGGTCATTACAGTTGGTATTAGAGTTGACTCCCAACAATCTACGTGGGTGTATGCCATGAGGACGTGGCAGCCCTGAGGAGGGGTGGAGGTGATATCCCACATCGCTTGGGTAAGGGAGGGAGTTCTGGGCTAAATATGTGAGGCTCAGTTGCAAAGGTATCACCCATTTGGGTGGGTGAAGGAAGGGCCCGGAGGAGCTGGTGAGGTTCCTGTTAAGGATGCACTGTGCTCCGAAAGGGACAAATCCGTGAGTCCAGTGAGGTTCCTGGTAAGGATGCACTAGGCAAAACATACAATATGTGTTAGAGTGCTGAGTTATTACACTAATATATTTTCCTAGGTTGAAGATGTAACCCTTTTTGATACTCTTTGTTATGGATTGTTATGGATTATTAATATTATTAATGCTATATGATCTTACTTCATTCATGAGGTTGTTTGTAATGATCTAACTTATTTTATTGCTTGATCACTAATATTATAAGTTAGATTAATTATCAAGTCATGTTTAAGGTGGATATCATATGCTAAACCATGAGCTCCCTTGAATGAGAAGGATAGATGGTTAAGGTAGACACCATATGCTAAACCATACTATTTTGGTTCTTATGTTCTTGAGCTTAATGGGTTTTCACCTCAATTATGCTACACATCATAGATAATTGAAACAAGTGAAAATACTTGATTTAAACTTGCACACCTAATGATAATAATCTTACTTTTGAAAGAATGAACGTAAGTGAGGCATTGAATCCAACAATTCCATTGGCAAAGGGGTATATTCTTGTGGTGAAATTGAATCCCTAGAGCTTTGCATCTTGCTAATCTCCGTATATTACTTTTAGTCATTTATTTACTTGCATTCTATTAAGTTTCTAAAATTCTGAAATTACAACAATAATTACTCATATTCTTATAGTTATAAATACATTCTTTTTAAGGTTAGGAGAGTTCTGTAACTAAAATTGATTAAGTTAGTTTGACCATTCTCTGTGGGATCGGCCCTTGCATTGCACACTATACTACTATACATTGATACAATTGTAAGGAATTATAATTTGTACCATCACCCAACCATCCATGTCCCAAAATTCTTGCCCTTTCTGCTATGAAAATTCATAGTTTGGACTTACAAATGATCATTCACCAAGAGAGGAGCTAAATCCTTCCATTTGGGTGTGCTATGGGGAAGAACAAGCTAATTTTTCCTTCCCATGTTGATTCATATGATAGAAATGGAGGATTGGAGCTAGAAACTCATTTTATGGTGGGAATAACCAATTAATCGGATGGTAAGTTTCTCCTTCGACCTGATTTTTGACTTTATGTTTTGCAAGTGTTTGGACAGTTCATGGGTAGCAAATTGGGGGAGGGCAGGGGAGTGAGAGGGGGGAGGGGATTGGCATGAAACTATGGAGATTTCATAGGGGAACAAGTGGTGTGTGTAATACAATTGATTGGGGTGATTTAGACATGCCAAATTGTGCATTATTGCTACCTTTGAAAATGAGCAGTAATGTTTTTTAGGGTGGGATGACATATGGTATGAATGATGAAGTTGGGGAGTAATTTGGCATAATTAATGCATTAGGCAAGTTGTTTGATGTTAATTGTTGTCCAATATGAATAATATGTAGCTAAGAATGCATGAAAACATGATATGTATTATTGAAATTTATGATACAATTGATGTATCTTAGATGTTTGATGAAATACTTCAATGAGGCACAAAGGGTAATGTATGGCTTAATTAATGTAATTATGATCTTATTATGATAATAATAATCATGTTTAATGCAGAGTATATGTTATGACAAAGGCATGAAACTTATGACTTATTACTAAAATTGATGAGTAAATCATGCATATTAGATGTTTCCTAAAATGTTTCAATGAAAAGCATGGTGTAATTAAAGGGTTTCATTGCAACCCTTAATTGACTACTAATTATGCATGATAGTGGGATGTAGGATACCTTAGTGAGTGGTTAAAAAGATGTTGCAAAATGGGCAACAATAGGGTCTTGATTAGAGTGTAAATGTACATTAGAAATGTGTTTAGAAAAGTCCCAAAAATGGGGCAGCTACTATGGCACCTAAAAACTATGGTTATTTGGCTTGGAATGGTGCATGAAAGAGAGTGAAAAAGTAGTGGGTTTATGTAGTTGAAACACATACATAGTGTACTTGAAATCCATGCACAAATCCATGTCAAAAGATGTTTAAAGATCCCCCATTTAATAGCTTAAAGAAAGGGTACCAAGCTGAATTTTTATCACCAAGTGAATCATGTTTATAATGATTATTTAAGGACTATTTTATGCTTATTGAGTCTACCTAACTATAGAAATGAGTGAGTAATATCTATGGATGATAATTAAATTGTAAATGGTATACTCAGGTGAAGAAACCTCTAGAATTATGATTGAATGAAAACACTCAAATTCAGACTATATGGGATCTTAAATTGAAATGGGTGATGATTCCCAATTAGAACAAGTGTTAAAACATGTATGGAAACATTTAATTGAATGGTGGATAAGAATAAACCTAATCAGGTGATTAGGTGAGTTTTCACCTATTTCATTACTTTTGTAGAATTTTCCATGTGAAACCTATGTAAGATTGGATGTTGATGCATGTTATATGTTTAGGGTCATTTGAGCATGGATTGGAAGCTAGGTTGTGAAACTTGAGGAGCTGTGAAATTATTCTTTGTTAAGGTGAGTAGGCACTATTCTTTTGAACATGAATTGATAAATCCTTGATTTGATGGGGATAGTGCAATCCCATGACTACAGGCACCAAGTTTTCAAATGAGATTTCTTATATGTTGTGGATGTGTGAATGAATAGGGATAGCAAATAGGCTTCTTTTGATTACTCATGTGAGATTGTATGACTTGATGGGGATAGTGTATCCCATGATTCTTCTTGTGTTACAGACGTATGAATGTGTCAATGGATGGGGATAGAGTATCCCAGGAATTTGCATTGAATGATGTTTAGTATATTATATGAATGAGTTGATTGATAAGATAGAGAGTATCCAATGTTTTTGCATAAAATGATACTTATTATGTTATGTGATGTGTACCAAGTTGGGGATAGTTGGTATCCCCTAATTATGTTAAATGCGGTATATTAGGTTGAGTAGATGTACTTATTAATAGGGATAGGGACTATTTTCTAGTTGTTGTTTTCCTTCTGTTATATATATTTGTATGTGTGATTATTGGGGATAATAAGTATCCCTTAGTTGCAATGACTGGTGTTTATTATGTTGTATGGAAGTGGCATTTGTTGGGGATAGAGATTATCTTATTTGTGTATATGATGGGGATAGAGAATATCCCATCATTATATATGAATTCATGGTTATGATGATATGTGAATGTTTGAATAGATGGGATAGATGTATCCCATGATTGTGTGGAATAATATGTACACATTGCATGGATATGTGAATGTATTACTTGATGGGGATTAAGACCAGCCCAGGATTTGATATATGAAGATAGGACAATATAGGAATGGGTAGGATGAAGGAATGGTGTGAGCATTCCATGATCTTTTATATGAACAATGATTGTTTTATGTGATGTTTAGACCTGGGTAGTATATCTATATCTACTATGGTTGTGCTTGGATATGGACAGGGATGAGACCTCCAAGTGGACAAGCTTGATAGGGGGTGCTAGATTCCTCAAATGCCCATGTCTAGCAGAGGTGGATGGATGAGATACCCTAGATGCCCGTGTCTGGTAGAGGTGGATGGATGAAATACCTCTAATGCTCGTGTCTGGCAGAGGTGGATATAAGCTAACCTCTGATGCCTGAGTCTGGCAAAGGTGGATATGATATTACCTTTAATGCCATGTCTGACAGAGGTGCATATGAGGTGACACCATTGGGGTGTAGATATGCCTTGGTGGTGTGGAAGTCTGGATAGCCCGAATTTGATATGACACCCATCGGGCAAGAATGCCTGGATGAAACCCATGGGCTATGAATGCCTAGATGACATGATTATAATATGACACCCATGGTTCCATTATTCTTCTTCTTGTTATATATTTGTGCTTGTTAGGATGGATGAGGATAATGAGTACCCCATGAACGAATGCTACTTATGAGGTTACATCACGATAGAAATGCTAAAATTGTATTCTTCCTTATATTTTCTTTGAAGTACATAATGGATTGTTATTCTTCTCAAGTGGTGGATATTTCATTGCATAGCATGGCAATTCTTGATGATCATGAGCCATTGGGAGATGACTAGTTTGTGTGAGATATAATATGATATGCCCTGATGGCATATATATAATGTGATGTGCCTAAAGGGCACTAGTGTTTTGTCGTAGGCAAGCAAATTTAGAACCTTACTCCAATTAAATTACCTATAGTAGTGTGAATAAGGGTTGATCCCATGAGGAGTATCTAGCTTAATTTTATGCAAAGTGACCAAGAAAGGGGGGGTTTTGAATGAAATGAGGAAAGTGTTATAAAAGAAATCTATCAGAAAAGAAAACCTTAGTTCCAATCAATATCTACCATCAGAATCTCATAACTGATCATTGATGCAACTATGAATCAAATCATACTTTGAATATTCATCATTGGAATTATATTTATTATCTCTCTTTCAACATATTTAATTAGAAACATGCAATCCAATCAACCCTAACTACTAAACAACCTCAGATATGCACTAGAGATTTAATCTAATAGCAGCCTTAAGATTTGTAGAGATTGATGAAGCTAAATAACACAAGTACATACAGTTGCATTTAATTTAGTCAAATCTAAATTAGTTGGATTTGATATCTAATCTAGCAATAGATTGCAATGAATAATTAACTAGTAGATCTCTTAGTAATTAAATATAACAATTATAATCATGAACGAAGAAGAACATTCAATACTCAAAGTAAAAATTGAACAATTAAAACAAATTAGATCTCACAGTATATAGATTCTGAGGCTTTTGTCTCCTTAAACGAACAATAAAAGTTTAGCTATGCAGAACCATAAAATCATAAAGAAAATAAAATAGAAAAGAGAGAAGAAGAAGATTCTCTGTCAAAAGTCGCCAAGAAGTCCTCTCAAAACCCTATCAAAAGAACCTTCAAGTGCTAGGAAGCAAAAACTACCTAAAAACTTCCCAAAACAGCTTAAAAATAGGAAATTTGCATAACAAAAATGCAATTCAAAGGATGGTGGATGTATGATGGCACCACCGATGCCAGTTTGCTAGACAGGTGGGGCAGGTTGAGTGAAATGGGTGCCAACCGCTCCGGTTTGCTGTTGATCTAATATATGTTCACTGTTTTGACTATAAGTTCCTAATTTCAACTCAGAATCTCATAATTCTTCTTGCATTAGTTAGATAACTTTGTGATATACAACTTTGATGTTGAACTTTGACATTGACGTTAATCACATTTTACAAATCATCCTCTAAATATGGAAAAAGTGGTACACAAGTGATACTATGTGTAATCTTTAGCTCCTTTTTGACATGTTTGATACGTTTTCCACTCAGTTGTCCTTGATGTAGTATTTATATATTAGAACTCTAAACATAAAAGTTGTAGAAATTTTTCTCTTTTGTTTCCATATCATCTTTAATCAACCCAATCAATGGATTGATGAGAGATTTATGCCCAAAAAATAGAGTGATGCTAAAATTGTCCAAAATCCTTTAGTTGGCTTCTTTTTGCACTTAAACACTCCAATTGTCTCCTAAATTAAAAAATAAGAATAATGAGTATATAGGAATTAAATAAGTAGAAAATTTTAAGTATTAAGGGAATAAAATATAATATTTTGCATTCTCATCAAATTCCCCTAGACCTAACTCTTACTCGTCCTTGGGCAAAACTTAAATTCACTCTCTCCCAAAAGAACATTAAGGTTGCAAGTATCATAAATAAAGAATAACTAAAACTTTTCAAAACTCATAATATGTCATGAAAAAATCATTCTTACATAACCTACAATTACTCAGTGAGCATTTTCTCTTGAAGATGGGTTAAACTAAACAAGTAGAACCCTCACGGAAATAAACACTCTACTCTAATGTGTTTGAAGGTTATATGTTCTGGTCAAATTCATTCCAATGAAAATGATCTACCATAAGCTTGCATATCTTCTTATTCTCCAACACTAAGATCACATGCATATCATGAATCATAAGAACTTTTCATGGGTTATAATGGGGTTTAGGCTAAAGGTGAGAAATATTTGGATATGTAGCTCAAAAGCCATTGAAACTAGTGAAGCACAAATAAATCAACTCAAGCTCAAATATATAAGACATGTACAATCACTTGTTTTCTTCAGCATCTTTCACCTTTGAATACATGATGTATAAACATACCCCTTCCCTTGGAATTTTGATATTTACTTTTCTTTTCTTTTCTCTTTTTCTTTGACTTTGACATTTTTCTTTCTTTTTTTTAAAAAATTTTAAGAACAACAACATGTATAATTTCACCAATCATAGTCATTCCATAAAATTTGACACCCCCACACTTTATTTCTTACACAGCCATACATAGCACAATGATGACCCATGCTCCACTATTTCTATGGATTGGGTTAAGATATTATTTTTTCGGGTTTCAAGCTTGTAACATAGGTTCATAATAAAAATCTATAAAGCTCAAAGGGGCTGTTTGGATCGCTGGAAAAATCGATCAGATCATCGGGCACAGTAAATGATGAGGAAGAAACAAATGCAAATGGAATGACATGACCGGAATTGGTCGCCTTCGGAATGGACCAAAGGATTTTTCCATTATCATTAATTTTTCCTCAAATAATTACACTTGCCGTGTACATCAGAAGAATTGTGTTCACATCCCAGACCACAAGTGGTCCTAA
>JAYJMB010077978.1:0-22486 GCA_036873735.1 Pouteria campechiana
AAAAACCTAGACTATCTGAAAAGCTCCCCAAAAACTACTAAAAATAAGGCTTAAAATGTAGCAATTCCATGTAATAAAAAAATATAAATTTGCAGTTTGATCAGGCACTAGTTTCGGTGGCGCCACCACGCTGTCCACTTGTGCTCCTTTGCATCTTCAACTCTGCTCCCTTACTGCTATGTTTGCCTTCCTTCACTGCTTTGTTACACCATATTTGCTTGCTTTCTCTCCTTTTCTCCACTCTTCTACTAATCTAAATACACAACAAAAACATATAAAATTAACATAAAATTAATCAAAGATTGCACAGAATTAAGCTTGAAAATACAAAATAAAAGTAAATGAAATTCACCCATCACCAAGCTAATCAACAAACTTATACACTATTGGTTTTTTTGAGCTTACCAACAAACTTTTACAAATTGCAAGTCTTACTACTTGCTATACCAAACGAATGGTAAAATACTTCCATAGGTAAATGTCTTTAAATAGGCTAATTTGTACATAAGATAAAATGCAGAATTACTAAATGAATAGACATTTGAAAACTTAAGATCAAACTCCAGAAGTTGAAGATGTTTGAGCTTTGAGCACATATTTGCAATCAGCACATTGGAGTTGTGAAATCTTGGAAGAAAAACTTGAATTATTGTAAATACTCTACAAGTCCTCTTTTCTTATTTGATTGGCTTAAGTTCCTTATTTTTTAATAGTCTCTTATCTCTCCTTTTATACTTGATTTGAAAATCTGCCCATTAGAGAAAATGATAGTCATTAAATGTATATGAATCATTGAAATTTTCTGCCCATTAAAATGTTCTCCTTGTTTCTCATTAACTGAAGGCTATTCAACAATGTCCAAAATGAGCTATGTCCAACATTAAGATTTTAGACTTGTTTAAGTTAAACAACTTGCAATAGGCTACCCTTGGCTATGTTTGAAAATGAATTGCCATATGTGGAATTAGATGGCCATGTCCGAAGTTAATATTTTGGACTTGGGTTAGTGTTCAGCTTGCAAAGGACTTCTTTGAGCTATGTCCGAAAGTGAATCACTATATCCAAAATTAGATGGCCATGTCTGTAGTTAATATTTTGGACTTGGATGAACCATTCACTTTCACGAACTTCTTTCACCTATGTCCAGAAACAATTTACCATGTCTGGAATTGAGTAGCCATGCTTGAAATTAATATTTTAGATTTGAACTAATGTGGATTGTCTTAACACATGATTGAGTTCGGGCTATGTTCGAAAATGAGATGGCTATGTCTGATTTTAGATTGCTATGTCTGATTTTAGTCTCTATGTCCAAAGTTATGATTTTGGGCTTGACTTTGCTCGCGTTGGCAATGTCTGAGTGTTAGCACTTTAGATTTTTAGACTTGGAACTCTGATGACTTGGCTTCACATTGTATCTATGTTCGAACTTGAATTGCATGTCCAAATTGGTTGTGCAATGTCCAAACTTGTTTCTTTATCTTTTTTGAAGCTAGTTTATGTTTGAACTTGGGCATCAATTTGATTAACTATGGTAGCATCCTTAAGTACTTCTAAAGTATCTTTTGGGCTTGATTAATGCTAGACATATCCTTCAACTGAAATTTTGGCCTGGAATGCTTATCTAAAGCAATCTAGGAGTTCAAGACTTCAATCATAAGTCTTTAGTTGATACTCTTCAAACTCACTGAGTTTCTTCACTTATTAGCTTTGATCTTCATGAACTTAGTTTTGCCTAGTTTCATCTAAAGTTTTTTTCTAAGTTTTAGTGTCATTCTCTCTTTTTTGATCATTTATGTTTTCTTTTTTATAAGCTAGTGGATATTTTCTCTGATATATTCTTGTATGTGCTATCCACTTATGTTATTTTCCTGATATATTATTCGTTACTACACACTTAGAAATATTGATCACTAGCTTAAGCTTTCACCCATGTGCTTTTGCTTTTCATCAAAACCTGGCTGGTTAAATATGTGCATCATCAAAATTAGGTTAGGTAAAGGAGGTTTGGATCAACTGGTTCAACATCATACTGTCTAAAAATTGGCAGGCAATAGGACGATGCACCTCCGACATTTAGTTGTAAGGCACTTAGAAAGTTTTGCACTTACTATTTTGTGAACTATATTTTTCATTGTAAATTAGAAAATATTTATCCACATATAATTTTCATAAGTTATGAAACATGGATAAACAATTTAAATCATGTTTTTGTATGTAGAAAGATAAACTCATTCGAACACACATTCTTTTGCATTCAAAAGGATATCTCTTTGAGGCATATATTTTTCATCTTTGCAATTTGTTTTTATATAGAACTCATTTGGATATAATTGAATATAATCCAATAAAGTGCAATATAATAAATCAAGATGAATGCATTATCGATCATGATAATTTCTCCATTTTCTAATGATTTACTAATATGTTTACAAAAATGATATTCCAATAAAGAACCTGTATATCAAGCATATCTGATTGCATTTCAAGATTTCTAATCTAACAACATCATTAACAAATCAAGTCTAAGACAAGTTTTGTTGTCATGAAAATCATGCATACTAATCCTAACAATCTCTCCCTTTTTTATAATGATAAAACTTAAAGACTTGTTATATGTAAAAGTATGCTAATGGGCAAACTTTCCCTAACTATATGAACCCTTGGAATTTAAGTCATGACAAAAGATACATGAGTTTCTTTCTCTCCCTAACCATACAAGTCGTCACAAAAACTTGAAGACTTGTATATAATCTCCCCTTTTTTGTTTCATTTTCACTAAAAATGAAATGGAAGTCATGAATACAACTTGAAGACTTCACTATAACAAGTACTATAACAAGTCTTGTATTTCGTCTACCCCACACCCCCCCCCACCTTTTTAAAATCAAAAAGGGACATTAGAATAGGGCACATTTCCCTTTTTAATATATAAAAAATAGGACAGTAAACACAATCATGAGCATAAGAAAGGATCAATGTAACATTAATATGCTCTTCTCCCCCATTATTCATTCATGCAGTTTTTAAACAATAGATAAATCTCCCCTTTTTGCAAACTTTAAGTCCTTCTCCCCCTTGATAAGGTACAATCATGACAAAGAGAAAGCACTTGTTGGATCCCTTATAAAGCATCATTATGAACATGAGATAGGATGAATGTTCATCAATGGAGAGAATAGATTCATGTTATGGGCAACATTTAAACATTAGAGAACTTTCATTGAAGTTTTAAAGATATGCAAATAACTTTCAAGCATACATCAATTCATATATTATTTCAGGGATGCATCAAAATCATAAATCTCATTCAAACACAAAGGATACCAAATTTATATTCATATCATTTCAAAAAAAAATTATACATGTACATAAAATTTCACAAGGAGATTACATATGAAATCTCACTACATGTTCTATTATGAAATTCTCTCAAAACATACAAAGCAATTATCTTTTTCTTTTAGCATTGTTCTCCCCCCAAGACAAAAAGTTGAAATCCCTATGAAGTAGTGTGAGGATTTGTAGTGGACAAACGAATGGCAGGCTCCCCTTGAGTGGTGGCCTGGGTAGATGTGTGCTCATCAAATGAGAACATTGGCTTTAGATCCTGAGCAGTGGGGACTGGAGCAGTAGATGGTGCAGGATCATGTGTAGAAGTAGGCCGAGCTATCTCGAAATGTGAGATGAGTGCATCTAGCTTCATCTCTATTCTTTCCTGCACTCCTCTAATTTCTCCTACTTCTCTTTTCAATTCCTTCCTTAATTCCTTCACTTTTAGTGACAACAATGTATAAGTAGAGGATCTAAGGACATTGGCTTTAGGTGAATTCCTAGGAGGTGATGAATCTCTCTCTATAATGGGAATAAATCTGTCATCTCTCTGCTCCATCTCCTCCATCTCTTTCTCCCACTAAGATGATGTTCTATCTTTTTCTTCTTCCTCCTCTTCTTCAGCTTCATCCTCTCCCATTTCTTTCTCATTTTTCTTAATCATTTCTACCACATAATTAGAAACTAAAATCTCTATTCTCTTTAGTAGGGTAGCTCCTACCCAATCTTTCTTAAGTGATGACACATGTAAGCTAGATTCGCCCTCCATAGGAATTTGAAAGTGCTCAAATATCCTAGTTAACCATACTCCATATGGCACTACATAGTCAATCCTCTGGGGCATATATCTAAAGGTAGTGGACATAAGGTTTGGGAGGCTAACTTTTTGTTAATTGTAGACTCTCCATAACACTTTGGCCTCACTGGCAATTACTTGCTCCATTCCACCTAGCTTAGGCATGATCATATTTTCTAACACTTTTCTAAGCATTCTAAGCTTAATGGTGAGGTCTTTGGTTCTCATGTAGGTATGGGCTGAAGTGTAAATAGTGTCAGTGGACAATTTATTGAAAATCTCTTCTTTTATCAACCCATCCTCTTCTTCTTCATTTGGTACACCAAGTATCTCACCTAGATGTTCTTCAGGGGATAGCATATGTGTTCAAAAATTTATTTCCAATGCCTTCACCATTGAAGCATAATTACAAGGTTTCTAGTTGAAATAAAATATGAGGACCAGTTTTCTATAGATGGGTGCTTCATAATCCAACAATTCAGTCCATCCTTGATAGTTTAGCATGGCTCAAATATCTAAACTACATTTATCAAGGAATTTCAAGTCTATCTTTCTCTACACATGTACTGGTCTTCCTAACATTAAAGTGTAAAACTTTAAATTCTTATCCTTACTACCAAAATAGTACGTAGGTAAATCACGTAGCTCAAATTTGGCAATGGAAACCTTCTCCCTCTACCTCTTCAGGAAGGGAATTTAGATTGAACAATCTTGCATTTTCTTCTTCCCTTCTTTCTACATTTATTGGGGGAGAGGGATTACTTTACTAACTATAGTCCAAGGTTTTCTAGAGCTTCTAGATGACGAAGGTTGAGAGCTAGAGGTCCCTTCTTTGGTCTTTGGCCGTTTCACTCCTTTTGGGGGCTTTGAGACAGCAACCTTGGGTGTCATAGATTCTAGAAAGATGAATGGAAGTAGTGGAAACTAGAGAAAAAGGAACCTATGGAGTGTATAAAATTGCAAGCACACTAGGTTTCTTATGGCAGGAGGCTGGGAGATGTGAATGGGAGGAAATGGGAAGTGAATCGATACCCGATTTCTTACCCTATTCAAATCGACAGGTAGTTGGTGTGTAGGTACCTAGGATCACTGGCACCTGGGTTCGAAGCAACTTCACTCCCAGAAGTAGATTTTCTTAATGATTTTTTTATTTTTTTAACCTATTCTACCCCATTAATCATTTGATATTTTTCCATTTTAATCATGTATCAACACAATCAATCTTTAGCATGATATTGTTGAACTAAATGGCATATATAGCAAACAATCAAGTTTTGATAATATGCAACAACATATGAGTGAACACTTAAGGTACTGAGATTTGTGTTTCCACTTATTGCATAAACAAATATAAATAATATATAGGGAAACAACTCAAATGGAGTGGACAACATTTATAAGGACTATCAGAAGCAAGATCCACTATACAAAAAGAAGAAAAGAATGCTTAGCAAAAATGGCACTAAAACTTTGAAAAGAAGCTACAAAGCATATCTAAAGTTGCGACATTCAAGCCTCAATGAGTGACCAAATAAATCTTTTACATATAAAGTCAATATTGGATATAACCTGCCTTAGTCGAATTCAGACAAATCATTCCATGGACAAGTTAGATAAATTCTTCCTATACAACTTCTATCTGCAACACAAAGACAAATTCAGATTGCAGAAGCAGAGATGAAATGGAACTGAAGTCAGATAAATGTAGAGCTAAAAACAAATTCATAATAACCGAGCATTTTTCTATCATATGGAATCTATCTTGACTAAAAGGAGAACAAGAAAATCATCTGCATTACAGATGAAGTAGATTTGGCACAATGACTACAGATGAATAGCTTACTTTGTCTACCGTCTTCATCTACAATTCATCTATTACTTACAATGAACAAATTAGCAGATGAATAGCTGGAAGACATTGTCTATGTCTTCTAAATCATCTATAGCTTTATGCAGACAAAACAATTGACAAAGTCAATTCGTCTGCTATGAAGAAGCCTTGTCCGCAACTAACAGACAAACCAACAGACAAAGTTACTTCATCTGGTGAACAGTAAGAAAAGAACTTCTTCTGCACCTCTATAATTCATCTATTACTTATCATAAACAAACTAGAAGATGAAGTAAAAGTGCTACAATGAACTTAAGCAAATTTGCAAAGACGAAGTTGTCTACTTTATCTTATGGGTCTACTCAGGGCCAATTTATCTGTTACTTAGAAGAGACTAACTAGACTTGATCAAACAAAGTCCTTAGATAAATTATGGTTGAATTACTATAGCACATCATGATGAGTAGAAGTTACTTATACCAAACAATGCTAGTTATACTCTTTGTAGGTTCCAAAAAGTATGGCTTAACCCAATAGGGGAAGGATGAAGTAGGTATATAAAAATTTATTACTTAACCCCTGTTAGACAATTTCCCTCTTTCGTGCTTGTGTGTATTGTAATGTAAAGTAAATGATAAAACTGTAAAGTGTATGATAAACAAACACACATAAACAACACAAATTTTATAGTGATTCGGAAACCCATCCCTACATCTACTCTTCCAAGAGCACAAACTCATTGTGCCTTAGGTTCCACTATACCCCGTACAATGGAAATGCAATAGAGTCCCTGACACTATTCTAGATTTTAGCTCTAGGGGGCATAAACAAGTGTCCCTAACACTCTTCTAGATTCCAGCTTCAAAGGGCATAAACTAGTATCTCCGACACTCTTCTAGATTCCAACTTTAGGGGGCATAGGTCTAGTTTCATGAGCTAACTAGAAACTCTACCCTTGCAAGTATTTTGTGTACATGAATATGCCTCTAATTAGGTTGATAAGTACACCTAGTTTAAACACAAATACAAATGATAAAATAATGAGCACATTAGAGTGATTTCAAACTTCATTGATGTAGTGTTGATGTGGCATTGAAGCTCTCTGATCTTTATTGCACTTGGAGTGAAAATACTTGAGAGACTTGAATGGGTTTCTTATTGATTGATTCGCCTATGTCATTTAGAACCTTCAAGCTTCTTGATGATCCTTTGGGAGAACTTGATCTTTGAGTAACTCCTTGTAGCACATATGATCTCCTTTGGATATATTGAAGAAGTAAGCCTTGAATGTATAAACAAAATGAAGCTCTTGAATGATATTTGAAGGTTAAAGCTCTTGGCCTAGGGATGGAATGATTTTTGGAAAGAATTAGGCTCAATCCCTTTTTCTTCTTCAACTCCTTTTGCTCCAATGATGCTTCATTTATTGCTGCTTTAAATTCTAGTCGTTGGTGGTAGGCGAGCTCTATTAATAACAGAAGATAATCTGATTGGCTCATTTTGAATCTTCTGACTTCTGCTTATTCCTTGTATGTTATAATGCTTGCAGTGTCAACCTTAGAGAAGATGATTTCAAGTTTCTCAATAAGCTCTAGTAGAGGTATTATTGCATTGGCTGCTGCTTTTACTAATATAGAAATATCATTATTAATGCTGAGTGAAGACCAACGATTCATTTCAACCATTGCTCATCTTTTACTTATTAGAGACAAAGTATCTGTGCAGCTATCTATAAGACAAAATTCCTTCATCTGTTGCATCGTAGAGGCATAAATATCTTATTACTTTAGAGCTTTGTCTATTGGGTTTGTTTGTTTGTAAGTAACGAAAGAAGTATTGGATTGTAGACAGGTTTTCTTTACGTCTTCATCTGATAGAATATTTCTCCGCTTTGTTTATTGACAAAAGATGATCACTAACAAATTCTTTGTTCTGCTAGACACTCATTGCTTCTTCCACTTTGTTTATTGACACTAGACGATCATTGGCTTACTTATGATAGATGAAGTTTCTATCCTACTATATGATTCTTACTTCTCTGCTTTATTTTTTGATGGCAGATGAAGTCTTTTGTTCTACTGAAAAGATCTTCACTTCTTCTGCCTTTATTTGTTGATGGCATATAAAGTCTTTTGTTCTTCTAAAAAGATCTTCACTTCTTTAGCCTTTGTCTATTAATGGCAAATGAAGGCTTTTGTTCACCTGAAAAGATCTTCACTTCTTATGCCTTTGTTTGTTCTCATCAAACGATCATTAGTAAAAACCATGACTTGCTTATGATAGACGAAGTCTGTTGTAAACATATTATCTTCCATCCATCAGATGTAGTTTTCTATTTTGACAGACAAATGGAAAACAGCCGAGTCCATTTCATTCATATGACACTTCATCTTTAGCTTCTTTACTTGTTCAAGCCTTGTCGCCATGAAAGATGTTTTCTGTGCTCATTTATCTTTAAGACCTGCAACTTGATTCTGCATGCTAAAACTTGATAACACCATTAGTCTAATCAAGTTTTGTTTTCATCGAAACCATGCATTCATGTTAACAATTTGCAAAAGTTATAAAGCATGGATATATACTTTAAATAATTTTTTATTGATAAATTTATTTAAGCTCTCATTATTTTTCATTCAAGAAGATATCTCTTTAAAACATGTTTAACATATGATCTAAGGTATGATAAACAAGGTTGAAAGCAATATGGATCGATATAATTTTCTTTCTAAACTTATATCAAGATATATATGCTATCATAAATGATATTCCAATAAGGCATGCATATTTCAAGCATATCTTTCTACATTTCAAGCTTTATATTCTAGAAGCATCATTAGCATAAATCAAGTCATAAGACAAATTTGTTGTCATCAAAATCATACAATAATCCCAAAACTCTTTGGTTAAATGTTCACTTGAAGCAGATCTTATTAAACTACCAGACAAATCAACCTTAGTTGAAGATGAAAAGAAATTCAAAGTGAAGTATTCTTTGCTCTAACAAAGATTGCAACTCTCAAAGGCTACACCTCTTCAAGTTCAATATGTGTCTTTCCAAAAAAATGAAAGAGTCAGTTTTGCAAAATGTCTTCATCTAGTGTTTGCCAAAACTAAAAATGCATCTTCTTAAGGACGATGCTCCAGGCTTTCTAGTTAGAACAAGTTTATTAAGAAGATAACTTTTCAACAAGAGAAAATTTAGAATGGTCTTCAACAATCAATGGATGCCATCTACCTCCAATGGGCAAAAATTCTAAAGGAGTATAAAGGTAGTGCAGTGTTAATGAAGAAGGTAGAGGAAACAGAGAGAAAAATGAAAAGGAAAAAAGAACTTAAAAAAGTAACTTCTCTCAATTAGACAATGCTTCTTCCAAGATATTCAATCTCCATTGCACTGATAGATGATGAGCCTTAAATATCTATCATTATCATATTTCTAGAGTATTGATATCTTCTTTGCTTTAATGTGTAAATAATTTTTATGTGTCCTTAAACTCTGTATACATTAGCCTAGCAAAAGAGGTAAAATGATGTACAACTTGAATGCTGTTAATTAGTCATATAAGTTGGTGGTGAGCTCAGGAAAGCCACTGTATTTATGCTCCCTAGAGCTAGAATTTAGAAGAGTGCTGAGAGCATAGTGTTTACACCTCCTAGAGCTGGAATCCAAAAGAGTGTTGAGAACACTAATTTATGCCCCCTAAAGCTAGAACTAGAAGAGTGTTGGGAGCACTAGTTATGCCGCCTAGAGCTAGAATCCAAAAGAGTGTTGGGAGCACTAATGTATTCCATTATAATTGATAATGGAACCTAAGGCACAATGAGTGTACTATTGGAAGAGTGGACGCAGGGACGTGGTGCCCGAACCACTATAAAAATTACTATGTATTGTCTGCTTAATTGCTTTACTTTACATGCTACTATCTTATTATTAAATCTCAAATATCATTACACAAACACAATAATCTACCTAAAATGAGAACAACTAAGGAAAGTTGAATCTGTGTGTGGAGCAGACATTATGATTAAATGAACAACTATGGAAATCACATATGTATTACAATATTATTTCTACCTAGTACATTAATTTTTATTTGGCCATAATTTTCATATGCTCAATTCACCCCTCCCCTCTTGAGCTATATACTACATGGGATCAACAGTATCAAACGAATCATTTTGAGTAAGGTAACAATACAAACATATCATTTCAATTAAAACAGGTCAAATAAGTTAATTTAAATATCATGAACATACCATTTTACATGTAGTAAATACTTAGCATGCCAAACATACATCATTTAAATTTTCTCATTACATGTTTTGAACTTAAAGCATTTTTACATATATCATAGTCATGAATGATAGGGACAATGCATAAGAAGGAATAATTCATGACATGAGAGTAATCTTTAACCATTCACCTAAAATTCAAGTTATTATCCAAATTGTTTTCATCTTAAGAGTTGAAGACTTGATAACGATTACAGAAGGAATGACTAGAAATGAAATTCCTATTCAAGACCTTAAACTGTGAAGCTTTTCAAACAGGCTTAACTGATACTTTGGGATTGTAATTATATTAAAGATTAATCAATTTCATATATCAATTTAAATTTTTAGAATAATTTTAGTTCATAAATAATGAATTCATATTCATTTAAATCCAACATAGTAATTTTTGAGGCATTTAAAGTATATAACAATGTAATGCATAATTTCCTTACTAAATAAATACATCAAGTTGGACAACTTATCTCCTTTCTCACTCCTTTTCACAATGCTCACATTTGATCTTATAGATGGTGATGCTGGTCTTGATTTTTTTTTTTCAGCACTTGATTTCCTTTCTTCAAATTAAAGTTAAATAGTAAGAAGATGATTTTGACTTCTCATTGTTCTCCTTCTCTATATGCTCATTTCAAGCTTTTTCTACATACACTTAGAGAATCCTTACACTTTTTCTTCATTAGCAGTATCAAACAGATGTGAACTTTATACAACAACTTAACCAGTGCAAATTCACTTTTCCTCATGATAGTGTGCAATGATGATAATACAACATGCCATTAAATTAACGCAGATTCTTTAGATAATTAAAAACTACGACAAACATTCTGCTTTAATCATAGCCAATGTTGAATTCTTTGAACTAGCATATTTGTAAATTACATCATGAAAATGAGAACAAACTTCTTTGAAACTTCAAATGTCTGCATGTTAGATAAATTATTTTTCATCAATAATTGAATTAAATATGAATTTTTAATTAATTTGAGCATAATTTATCATTTTTAAATTTGCTTGAGGTCGCACAAAGTTTTAAAGTTTTAAACAAATTATAAGCCTCTTTGGCATACTTATCCTCAAAATATATTGAACATCTAAATATACCTTGTTTGCTCACTCCTAGTTGTCTATAGAATTTTCTTTTTAAGTTTCACTTTTTTGTCATGAATTAATGATTTTGAGTTCTTCTAATATAATTTAAACTTTAAAATTCTATTCATGTACAACTGAATTAATATTAGAGACAAATAATTAAGATTCTAAATGCAGATTATGATAAAATATAAAGAGATTTAAATTTGAATATCAGACCTGCGCTTACCTTGCTTCTTTAGCCTCTGACTTATTTGGATATACTCTTTTTCATCTAGTGTCAAGAAACCATTTGTCCTTTGATGAAGCTTGATGAATCTTCTTTTCTTCTTCCTTTTTCTTCAATTTAAAACTCCTTAATGAGAAGAGATCATTTTTATCTCTGAAGGAAGAACTTTTTTTTTTCTTCTTCTTTGTTTTCATTATTGTTGTCCCCTTTTTCTTTTTCTTGCCTTCTCTTCTTTCTGAGTTTCTTCCTCTTTAAGTTGCTCTGCTTTTACTCGAGTTTTTGAGCACTCAATCATAGCCTTCCGAGTATAGATATCATTTCAACAATATGTAATATGGTTAAAGGCATATATTTTTTGCACACCAATAGACCAACATCCAAGCTTTTAGTACTGAAGATAGGACGAATATTTTGGTCCCCAAGGTAACTTTTCTTGCAACTTTTTAAATAGTTGATAATGCCAAAATAGTTTTTTGGTCACCTTGCAAACTTTTCTTTGCAACTTTTTAAATAGTTAGTACTGCCTAGATGGTCTTATATACAATACACTATGGGAAAGTTTATGCTACAACTATTTATAGCATAATAATGTTAAACTAGGGCATAGTCATAAACTTACATTGAAAGTGTAACATGAAAAATATGCAAGTACATATGTATAATATTAGTTTTCATACCTGTGGCATTAAAATTGAAAATAAGATGCATCTAGTTAATCGATCTATGCAAGTTCTATCTATTTACGGTGAAAGGTTACCTTAATAAAACCTATTATAATTTTCTAAAAAGAAAAAAAATATTTGGCCATTATTTACAATTACAAATTTATTTCTCTATCATTTTTCTCCCATTAAATTATTAAATATCATTTAATAATATGATATTTCTTTATCTTTATTAAAAATATATATTTGAATTTTTTAATAGTTTAATTCAAAACGCATTAAAAGAATTTATAATCCTTGTTGGGCTTTTACATGCATCTTTCTCAATTTCATAATGTTTAATAGGCCTTAAGAAAGTTTGGTCAAATTTAAAATTCTATAATATACTTGGCCTAGCTTCATAAATAGGCTTAAAAATCTTTAATTCTTTGCAAAAGTATATACTACAATTTTATTAAGTTGAATACTCTTCTCCAGTAGATTCAACTTTGGAAGGTTATATAGGTTGTATACCAAACATTGTTGGTTAATTCGAAATTGAACTAGAATTACCGAGGCCAATTTGAAAATTTCCCCAAAGATTATATACCGGCAGCGTTGAAAGGAAGGGACAACAGTAGGGCATCCACCAGTAGCGGAGAGATTTTAGAGAGGGAGAGGGATGTCCGTTGCGGCGCCTCCAAACACAGAATCTGAAACTGAGATCGAGGACGCAGATAACGCAAATCGCCCACATGGGCTAAATGTATCTGGGTCGCCACTGGTTTGCCTTGCGAGGTTCGCTGGCGACTCGGCTGCTGGGGCGCTCATGGGCTCGGTCTTCGGCTATGGTTAGTGTCTGCTCTATCCCTGGCAATATTTGACGGGGGGCCAATTAATGCATGTGGATTTTTCGAATTCTTCTGGCATTGGTCGTTCTTGCATCTGAGAACTTTTCTTCAATTTCAGCTTTTTTTGGTTATTTTTGTGGTTGCTGTGTTTCGAGCGGCGTGCTTGTTTTCTCCATGATTGAGTTCCTATCTGCGTTATTCGGGGCTCTTTACTGGATTTTGAATTTTGAATTCGCCTTTCAGAATCATGGCCAGGGGGCATTTTTTCTTATATTCTGCGTAATGTTCCAAGTAAATGATGTTGGAGATGAGAAAAAAAAAATAGAGGAGATAGAGATATGGTAACTCTTAAAGTTCCTATCGTAAAAAGACAGAAATTTTCCCACCATAGTGCTGGTTGTTTTAATAGAAAATCCATCCCTAGGATGCAATGCCTGACGCTAATCACAATCTCTTAGACTGTACTCCTAAAGAGATGTTAGAATAACTATGCTCTTGTCTGCCAAAGAAACAACTTATGTGAAGAGAAATAAAGCAAAACGAAGCTGCATTTTAGAAATATCAAGGCACACATCAGTTCACTCGTTCTCTGCAAAACTTCTCAAAGTGGTGCTTACATAGAAGGGTGACAGAACCTACAGAAACTTTCTCACGTTTCAAAATTATTGCCATGAAACTTTCATACATTTCTAAATGTTTGATTAAAAAAACAACATTGTATATTGAATAGGTAAATGTCCTTGCATTTTGTGGTTTTGAATTTTGAAAAAAATATCCAACAATCCCCCACTAGTTTTTTGAAAACTCAAAAAAACAGAAAAAAATAAAAATAAAATAAATGGAATAAAATTGGCATGTAAAAAGTATGTGGATAATCCTTGAACCTATGGTTGAACTCAATTATAGAGTCTTAGTTATTGAGAGGATTTGACCTTGATACCAAAAACTAAGAACAACAATAAATTGAAATTTATTTTATAACCAAGCGTTTATTCTATTAAGGCAGTGATTTATATGGGCCATGTGATATCCTATTTAATGTAGGCTCTAGACTTTGTATCAGACAACTCATAAAATGTGGCTTTGACTTCTCTGCATGCACAGCAAACCCATTAGAAGTGTCTCGCAACATTTTATCACTCCAAAATTATGTATTTGTTAAGAACAAAATTATTCAACCTTTCACTCATTGCAAGAACAGGTGCATTAACTACAAACATGGGATTCTTTGTTTAACTATTATTACCCACTATTCTGAATATATTTTATTGCACTCTCACAATACATCACTAATTAATTTTCCTTTGAATTGTAAACTCGAAAACTCAAGTATTAGGGTAGGCTACCATTAAGATGTTCATTAAACTGTTACTAATCCTATGTTTCTCGAGGTTTTACATATTTCGTCACTTAAAAGTTCTTTTGTAAGGGATCAGCCAACATTTGCTCAGTTGGAAGGTACTCCAAAACTACCTTACTTTTGTTCATTAGTGTTTTGCAATATGCTTTGAGTTACCTATGTACTTCTTGTTTTTCATAATATGTATTGCCACTTTGGTATCACAATATATTGTCGCTGGTTGCAAAGAATTCTCTAAGAATGGTATATATCTTAGGAATCGCTTCATCCATAATATTTCTCTGCCTACTATGGACATTTTTGTATATTTTGACTCCATGGAGGACAAAGCAACGCGAGTCTATTTTTCAGATGATCATGCCAAAACTCCACCTCCTAAAGTGAGCAATCATTCACTAGTTGATGTGGAGTCCTTTCTTGTGGCTCAATTTGCTTCTGTATAACACTCCAAGACAAGTGATGTGCGATTGTATTGCAAACTGTAATTCATTATACCTTTCAAGTATCCAAATATTCTATTAATTTCTTTCCAATGCTCATGACTTGGATTATTAGTAAATCTACTTAATTTACCTACTGCATATGCAATGCTTGGCTTAGTACAATTCATTGCATAGGTTAAATTTCCTATAATCCTGGAATAGAGCTCTTGTTCAACTGGTTTACCTTTATTTTTATATAATGTGTGATGTTGATCTATTGGTATTGCATGCTTTACAATCAAAATAATCAAATCTTTTTAGTAGTTTCTGTATAATGTGAATGCGAGAGGATCATTTTTACTTCTAATCGTATAATTATAATTTGTAAAATTACATCAACGAGACCCATATCTTTCATTTCAAACTCTTGAGACAAAAAAGATTTTAGTTTCATTTATGCATTCAATATTTGACCCAAATATTAATGAATCATCTTAGATTGTAGTAACAATTTTTGCAATTTCAATTTTTTTCTTTAACACACTGTTTACTTTATTATTTTTAAAACCAAAAAAATATTATTTTCTTTTTAAAACTTTTATACCCTGTCTAGGGGCTTGTTTAAGACATATAGTGCTTTATTGAGTTCATGTGCTTTATGCTGTAGTTTCTTTTGTTCATAGCCTTAAGTTTGATCTCCATAAATTTCTTCTTCTAATTCTTCATTTTAAAAAGTAGATTTTACATCTGTTTTATGATTTTCTAAGTTAAAATCATGGCAGTCACTAACTCCAATATTGACCTATTTTTTCTTCTAGCCACTCCATTTTGTTGTTGAGAATATGGAGGAATTACTTGATGAATTTTATCTTGTGACTTTCACAAAAAAATATTAAACTCATTAGATAAATATTTACTGCCTCTATCAGACCTTAAAACTTTAACATTCTTTCCCAAGTGATTTTCTACCTTAGCTTAATATATTTTAAATATTTCTAAAAATTTATCTTTTGTTCTCTTTAAATAAATATAAGTAAATTGTGAATAATTATCTACAAAGGTTAAAAAAAAATGTCTTTTACCACTTCTAGTTTCAATTTTTTTATTATCAAATACATCACTATGTACTAATTCTAATAAACTTAGAGTTCTGTCTATAGACTTGAAAGGTTTTTTTGCATAATTTGGCTTTTTTTAATGCATATTCACATGTGTTAGATGAAACATTAAATTCATGTTTAAGGATCAAAGTTAAATACTTAAATGGATCATTCTATCTAGAATAGATCATTCTATCTAAAGCTTTCTTACTAATATCACCCAACATATAATGCTAAAATATTATCAAACACATGCATATAAAAGGAAACAGCAGTCATACTATTCATCAAGCTTACCTGATATGTTTTTCCCTTTACATATCTCTTTCCAACAAATGTTCCTTTCTTGGAAAGGATTACTTTGTTAAAATCAAACGCAACAGGAAAACCATAAAGATTGAGAAGATAAACAGATATAAGACTTTTTCTAAGAGTAGGAGCATGAAGGACATTCGTTAAAGTTAAGAGTTTTTCCTAAAGAAAGGTTGAGCTACACAGCTCTAGATCTAAGGACATCACATGTTGAGGAGTTTCCTACATATACCTTGTGCTTACCTTACATAGCTTGATAAGTTTTGAAAGCACCTCTATATGCAGTTGCATGATAAGCAGACTTAGAGTCTATCCACCAAGCTTTGTCCTCTTCTAGCTTGAAGGATTCAGGAATCATTGCCACAAAATTTTCATTGGTCTTCTACCATATGAGTTTGATTGCAGCAATCTTTTTGGTTAAAGTGTTGTCCTTTGTGAAATTGACATTCTCGTGCGAAGTGTCCACCCTTTCCATATATGAAGCATGGTCCTTTTTTCTTCTTTTTCATGATATTATCCTTGCCTTTTGGTGAAAGTTCCTTTTCTTATTGGTTTGAGATGACAGTTCACTTTTTTAATCATTAGAGGACTCTGCCATATGAGCTTTTTCAAGTTGCAGTTGATCTTCTTCATTGGGATCTCTCTTTCTTAATCATTCCTCTGCTTGGAGATGATACTATGATAGTGCAACTCTTCCATCGTTTTTAATTTGAGCTTGTGCTTAGGCTTGTTTCAGTATTCTTTCTGGGATAACGGACATTTACCAATAATCATAGATACTTGAAAATGCTCAGCAATAGGTTCATCAAGTTGTTGTAATTCACGAACTTGGTCAAGTATAGGCTTATCTTCAAGTATAATATAGTCTACATATTGGTTGATGAGAAAAGATTTATTGCCTGCATCTTCTTTGCTGTATGTTTGTTTAGCTGTCCACCATAGACCATATGAAGTTTAATAATGGCGAAAAATATGGAAAATGCTATTGCTTGCAGCACTTAGAATAAGACCACAACAGATGTCATCATTTCCAGCCTTTAGAGTTGTTCAATAGTACAGACACTGTTTGAAATGGATTGAGGAAAAAGAACCATGAGCACATAAGCCACCCTATGGTTTGAGATTTGAAAATTCACCTTTATTTGCCACCTTTTGACGTTAACTCTATCAAACTGCTCTATATCCTCCAATGTTTGCAAAGGTAAAAATGTTTTCTCGAGTAGACCTTGATATAAAATAAGGGAGAAGAATTTTCTATCTATAAGATACTATCTTTAGCAGTATGCCTTACCCAATTCTAATTACTATATCATTTTCTCCTGTATTTTTTCTCATCTCCAACAGATGACATCCAGCTGTTCAGCATACTAGAGAGCAGTGTATGTTTATGACTTTGGGAATCATTGCAGTTGCTATACAAAGTGTCACAGAGGAAACATTAGGCAAATTTCAATGAGATTCATGAATACCAATAAAACAAGAAATAACTTAAATGAAAGGCATTATATGTATGCCTTAATGAGATTCATGAAATTAATTAAACATTATAAAATAGGAAATATAAAAGAAGAAAGCGATTATATGCATATGTCTTAAATGACTGCCATGTAGGGAGGGAATGAGAGATGCAGTGCAACTGGAGATCATTTTTGCTTCAAATTGCATTTTGTAAATCTAAAATCTCCAAATAACATATTGTATGGCCTATGTTTTATGTGCCGCAAACCTCCGAAATTGATATATTTGTTATGACGTAGCCCCTCATGTCATGTTCATGCTATGGGTGGAAAAGTAAATTGCAAAAAACTAGGTGGATCAGTGTCAATTTCATTGTCATTTTAACCTTCTCATTATGCTTCGAGTTTCAATCGCTGGGATAACATGGTCAGTAGTTTTATGTATCTCTTTTTTTTGGTTAAAAATATTGTTGAGGCAAAAAGACAAAAAAAAAAAAGAAGAAAAGAATCAGAAGAGGATCGAAAAGGAAGAAACAAAACAAAATAAATCTGACCAAAAACAATATGAAATAAATCTGTCTGCTTTTATTCTGAAACACTTCCAATCTTAAGGGATGACTGGATAATTAGAGTTGTGATCACCTTGTTCAACCTGTCACAGATTCTTCTTCTTTTTACCATTTTTTTACGAATTAGAATTTTCCATTTATTGTTTCATTTTTCCTTCTTTCTTCTTCTTCACTTTCTTTCTGGGAATATTGCAAGCTAGTCTTTTCTTTTTTGTCCATGGTATTTTATTGAAGGTCTGTCCTTCAAATTACATTGACATCATTGAGCTTGCATATGAGGACTGAAACAGCATTTTGAAGGGCCGTTCTTTATCTTAAAAATTACCGGAAAGAGATTGTGGTTTGGTACATGCCATGCAAATTGAACTGCTACTGTTCCATCCACTTTTGGAATTCTATCTATTGAAACATTTGGATTTAGCAATCCAACTGATGTATGTATATGTGATCTGGGGTTATAGAGGCTGCACCGGTGTATCAATATGCAATCTGGTGTTATAGAGGCTGCATCAATGTATCTATATGCGATCTAGGGTTATAGAGGCTGCATCAATGTATGTTTATGTGGTCTAGGGTTATAGAGGCTGCATCAATATATGTATATGTTATCTAGGGTAATAAAGGCTGCATTGATGTTATCAGGTCCACTTCTTTGAACAGATCAGATGAGGCTTGTGGGCTTGCCTTTTGAAATCTTTTTTCTGGCTGAGCTAGGCATGTCCTAATTGATGTCCTGTTCATAGCAGTTGTCACTTAGACTGCCTGCTTTAGTATTTTGTTTCAATGACATTAATGCACATGCAATGCCATGTGGTTTCAGGATCAGGATTACTAAAGAAGAAGGGATTTAAAGGATCCTTTTCAGATATGGGGTCTTCAGCGAAGGTGTATTCTTTGTTTTCTTCACTAATATTAACTCAATGAATGATACAAGCATGCCAATTTGTCATGCGCATATGAGTTCACAGAGGTTGATTATATGGGTTTTATGTGTCAATCCTTTTGGCCAAAATTCATGGACCTGTCAATTCTATAAGTGGATATAGTGTAAATCATCAATAGATGGTTATGGCCTTTCTTTATCCTACCAGGCCTTCTGTCTTTTATCCACAGAGGCCCATTCTAATTAGTGAACTGGCTAAATTTTAGGCTGAGACATCTAAACTTGTGATGTACTGCTTGGATCTTTAGTGTATGCTGTCACCACATGGCTATGTGTGTTCACCTTTACAGAAGCAGATTGGGAAACAGCTAGTCATTCTGGTTCAATTTTTCTCAGTATTTCGTTTCAAGGTTTCTAGACTGCTGTACTAAGTGATATTTATGCTTCCATTGCATGGAATAGACATTTGCAGTTTTATCCGGGGTTCACAGTCTTGTTGTCTGCTTTTTGAAGAGATTACGAGGCAAAGATGATGGTATGATACATCATGGCTCAGGCCTTGCCACCCTATGGTTGGTTTTCTCATCTTTTTCCTTACAGATTTTTCGTTGGTTGCAGTGATCAATGCAGGTGTTGCAGGATGCTGCACAGGTCTTGCTTTGAGTTTTCCAGGTATTTTGTTTCCTGAAGTCTTATAGTCTTGGGGTACTATTACCCCCATAAATTCCCTGGCCAAACATGCTATTTGTGGTGACGGCATGTGTGATCTGGAACATTCACTACGCTGACATCTTATGATTTTTCCTTTGCTAAAAAATCTTTTGCTTTGTGCAAAATCTGTGCAGACAACTGATAGTTAGAGATGATGTGCAGCGTTCAGCTTGCATGACTCACAGCTTGATGAGTGACCACCTGCCCTTCAGGCTAGTCTGCTATGTTAGGAAAAAAAGAAGAAGAAAAAGAATAGAAAAAAGAAACAGCTCAAGACATCTGCCTTTTGATTTTTGAACGGGGCTTACCCGAGTCGCTGATCAGTTTATCGTCATGCCCTGTGAATGAAATGGGCCCATGATACGTTTCAATGATTGAATCTGGGATTATCAAATTGGATCCACCTTTTTGGATAACACAAGGCTCTACTGTGTTACCTACTATAGGGATGCGTTGCTCCTTGCTGAGAAGCCTGCTTGAAGAAAGTAACCCTTGATCTTGCATGTACCATGCAATTTCCGCGTGGGATGCTTATGCTAATGGCAGGTTCAACTCAGCAAACAGTTTAATGCGTCCTTGTTTTCGAATGTGTATTTATTATGCGGATTATTCTTCTCAGGTGCTCCCCAGGCTCTTCTGCAGAGTTGCCTCACATTCGGAGCATTCTCCTGCATCATTGAAGGGCTGAATAAGCAGCAGCCTGCACTGGCAAAACCTTCTTCATTGATGGACAGAACCGCTTGCCCATCTGTTGTCCTTCCTCCCTTCACACTCCCTTTTCCTGACAACATTGTGGAGGGCTTGTCTTCCGTCTGTCAATCATTGCCAAAGCCTCGCAAGAAAAAGCACTCGCCTCCTTAGGTGGCCTGAAGCTTTATTTTGAACATTACAAACTGGTAAGTGTATCTTTTGAATCATGGCCTGTGTAGATCGAAGCATAATAAACAGGAGGGGGGCCACGGCATTTGCAATGATCTTTGTTTCTGCCGATACAGGATAAATACTTTTTTATTAGACTTTATCATGATGGGATTTGTCGCATAATTTCGAAGTTGAAACACTAATATTATGCGTGCGGCACACGCACCCTAATATGTTTTGTGAAGGCAGGCCATGCATCATCACTCATCAGCTGCCGCTGCAGCAGTGGCACGAGTTTCCAAATGACCGCGCTGTGATTCTGATGGAAGGTATATTTTGGATGTCGTGGCGGACACCATCGGCCAAGTTTTTATGGGTAGTAATCAACCAAATACAAGTCTTCTGGTTCTTCTGTTAGGCATTTAGGGCCCCGCAAGCGAATCACTGGGAAAGACGCGCATGCTGCGAATGCTGCTGCTGGCTCGCCGTAAATTGGAAAGCATGTCATGTGAACATGCCAAGGGCGGGGTGTTGCTCAACATTTGTGCACAGAGAAAGTTATAAGCGTGGGCAATTTTGGAATTTCATGTGTAGGAATAGTGAAAAATAGCTAGTATGCGGAGCCGTATATTAACTTGGCTAAGCTAAAAAAAATTCACCTGAAAATCACAATTTACTTAATCCAAACTGTTAAGAATAATTTACAGCATATGCGAATTGATTTATGTCGAAATTAACATTAGATGGCAATATTTAAATTGACATAGAAGATAACAATTTTTTCTAGAGATTTACACATCTACCGTTAAGATAGTCAGTATAGTTTATATAGTACATAAGAAAGCCTTAGTTGTTATTTAGACAATGATGGATGGTCATGGCCCATTAATAAATAGATTACATTATTTAAAAATATGCCAATATGCATGAACAGGAATCAACTGGGCCTTATCACATTGGGCTTAGAATTTTGTGTAGGGAATGAGTTTGGTAAAATGCAGTGTAAGAATCTTCTATGCACACTACAGTTAGATCCACGAACTTTTTAAGCATTGTGTAAAATCTGGACCGTTGGATTTTATTCTTAAGTTATATTTTGTCCATATTATCAATTGAAATTGATAAATAAATGCTATATCTAGAATTAAATTGAAATTATTAAATTTTCATACTAATGACTGACAAATTTGGAGGTTTGGGACTTTTGTTGTATCAAAAATTAAAAAAATAGCTGCAAAAAAATTAGATGTAAAAAAATTCAGTTCGATTTTCATAATGATTTTTGTTAATTTATGGAATTAAATAATTAATGTCCTTGTGTGTCACGTCTGACCCGTTTTAATAGGTTAGATATAATTTTGACCAATTTACAGCGTTAAATACTTTTGATGGCTCAGTATCTTGCTTTAACAGTAAAAATGTATTCACATTAATGGTGTTCGACCGTTTTGACATGCCTTGATATAGCGTGCCAAAAGGTTTTTTGGGCTCTTATGACTTTTGATGGGCTCAAGTGACGGACTATTAGGGTCTTAATTATTGCAAAATTATTAGACTTCCTCAAACATTTTAAACATGTCCCATTTTGAATAATTGGATCGAAAGTACTTACAATAAATGAATTGTTAAGAATTTAGATGTTTTTAATGATTTTAGATGGTTTGATGGATTGTAACAACCCGGGCTCCAGTGCACTATTGTCCGCTTTGGCATAGGGCGCCCACTCACGGCCACTCCCCATCCTC
>JAYJMB010077989.1:0-22485 GCA_036873735.1 Pouteria campechiana
TTTGCATTTTATTTCTTCCTCATCATTTACTGTGCCCGATATTTTTCTCGTTGTTGTTTCTTCAGCGAGTCAAACAGCAGGCAACTATGAAGAAGAAAGAGACTCATTTGGAGCAAATTATAAAGATTATGCAGAGTGATACATATAAAAATCTATCAAGTCAGTCTGAGCAAGTGAAAGCAATCACAACATTGGGAGGTGATAAGGTAATACATGCTAAATTTGAGAGCGTGATTAACAATTCTAATGTTCTTGCAGTTGATGAGGAGGAGGTGAATGCAAGGAGAGCAGTGTGTCTAATTCTTAACCCTCCACTCAACTATAAGCCACCAAAATGTTATGATCCACCTATCCCATTTCCTAGGGTTTGGAGCCAAACAGAGCAATTGAAAAACCTTGCCATGGCAATGAGCAAATTTTAGCTTTAGATGTTTTCCCACAAGACAAATCATGTGAGATGTCTGTAAATCTTAACGAAGGCTCAGCAAAAGAGGAGATCAAAGAAAAATCTGAAATGGAACAATTACCTCATTTTTTAAGGTATACATCTGTAGGCAATGATTTATGCTTTTCAGTGATTATTTCTTCATCTTTTGTAACTATTGAAAAGGAAAAACCAATGCAGCTTCAAGATCATATTATGAAGTTTGATATTTTCAAGGAGGTGGAGTTGTCCAATGATAACAAGAGTGGCTCCAAGTTATAGGGAGTGGATGGAAGCACTAGGAAATTTTTAAAAGAGCCCTTAAACATTATAAAAGCAACACAAGTTAAAGGAGATAAATTAGAAGATGCTGCATCATTCAACCATATTTTGGGAGCACTATCATTTTCCAAGCCACTACTAAGCTTTGAGGAGCCAAAATATCAAAAAGTCAAATTTTAATTCAAAGATGGAAGGCCATAGTTGGGCTGAGACTTTAAATCAAGGGCTTCTTAGGGGCAACTCAAGCTTTTTTCTGAAATTTTTTTATTTTTTATCATTTAGCTTAGTGTTTGCTTGTTTTCTTTACTATTAGGGTAGATTATTTTTAATTTCTATTTATTGTGCTTTACAGAAGGAGAAATTCTGATTTTAGAGTCTTACAGATGCTCTTCCAAGTATTAAAATGATGCCAAGCTAGCTTTAGAAAAAGAGAATGTGAATGCAATTCATTCAAGGAAGCCTTGATCTTAAACTTCTTTGACTATTTCACATTGAGGACAATGTGAAGTTTAAGTTAGTGGGTATTTTCTATTGCATTCAATGCATTCAGTTTTGGGCAATTTTTTTAAAATTTAGGTATAATTTTGATGAGCTACACTCTTGAAAACTTAGCTAAGAAAATCCAAGAGCAATTATGCTAACATGCTGAAACTAAATTCGTTAGGGTGATGATTTTCTCTTAATGATCAGTACCATATGCTGAGTTTATTTATTTCCATTGCACATGATTTAGAAGGAAGGAGAGGCACCACCGTATAATTCATTGATTCTTGTGATAAGTATTTCTTTTTCATGAATGATGAAGATTTTTCAAGCATATTATGTTATGATCATGAGAAGTGTATGCGAATAAGTTGACAGTGTTGTAAATTCATTGACTTAGTTTGATTGACACAAGCATGTTAGAACTTGTTTGAGTATCCCTCAAGGCAAAATTCTAGATAGCATGTTTACTTGGAAGTAATCTATGCATTCTTTGATTAGTTTGAGCCTTTCAAGCTAACCTAGTACATTCATGTCACTACTATCCCCATTGAACCTTAATGAAAGAATGACATATGCAAACCATGTGAAAGACTACCATTCAAATTTTCTTTCTTTAGCCTCATTATCCAAACCTATTTAACCTAAAAAACCATGTTTTACCTTAAGAGACATATTCCTTACTCATGGTTGTTTGATAGGTACGAATGAAGTAAAATATGATAAGTTTGGGGCTGTTAAAAAGAAGTATGCCATGATAAAGAAAATAAAAGGGGACAAAAGAAAATGTTTAAGTAAGGAAATAAGTTTTAATTGGGGAGGATCACGTTCCATAAACTCAAAAGAAAATAAGTTTAGGGGTGTGGTAGTAATACAACCCACAATTTGGGGGATCACATCCCAATGATATTGATAAAAAATAAGTTTGGGGGTGTGATAGTTATAAAGCTATAATAATAATAATAATAATAATAATAAAGAGAGAAAACCCTAAACAAAAACTTAAGAGGGTGAACATTCATGTGCAATTTAGTTATGATCTCTTACTTTGTGAATCCTTATTTCTTTTCTTTGTTAGCTAAACCCAAGACCCCATTACAAGTTTAACAAAGACCTCTTGATCTAAGTAAACATAGTTATCTACATTAATAGAAAGGGATTATGAAAATCAAGCTTATGATGTATTTTGTGAAGGTCATTAGAATCATTAGTTGACACATTGTTAAGTAACAAGTATGCATGGAGCATGAGATTGACATAGCACACACACACACACACAATTTTTACTTCATGAAAGGGTTGATGAAGTATAAGTTTCATGAAATTACTTTGAAAGTGTTTTGAATGAATTCTAAATTATGTGTACATATGTAATTTATCTAGCATGTGTTTGATTATTTGAGAGAGATTTTCCTAATTCATGAGTTCAGATTTTTATTTTGCTTGAGGATGAGCAAAAGCTAAGTTTGGGGGTATTTGATGAGCTCAAAATATACCATATTTTAGTGCCTAAATTTACATATTGTGTAACTTTATTTGAAATGATTTTAGTGGTTCATAACTACATTTGGTGAAATATTACACTTAATGAAGTTATTTGATTTTTCAGGTAACACATCATATAAAAAAGAAGTTGAATGTGAAGTAGGACCACTTTGATTCCATTTTTGGTACCAATTTAGATTGACATAGGACAAGTGATCGACATAAAACCTGACACTGTTGAAGTTATCTTTCCAAAAAATAAAAAATCATCTAATTCAGAGATTATATATGGAAGTTATGGATAAGACAGTGAACACCTCTCTGGGTGGAGAGCAAGTTGGAGCCACTTGTACTAATTTGAGGTAATTTTTTAGTACATTTAAATGAATATTTATCTCAAGTTTTCAACATGAAAGTTGTATATCTTGAAGTTATCTGACCAATTCAAAAATAATCATGTGATTTTGAGTTTATATGATGAAGTTATGGTTAAAATAGTCAAAGATAGCAAACTAGAACTGAACCCGGCAACTCCACCGCCCACCGGACAGCAAGTGGCACCAGCGATGCCATCAATAAGTAAACATTTGTTAGATTTCATGACTTTATGATTTTTATATAATTTTTCTTATTTTAGAAAGACTTTTTAGGAAGTTTTTAAGGATTTTCTGGTGGGAATTCGTTGGAGAGTTTTTCAACGAGAGTCTAGGGTTTCTTGGCAGCTACTCTTAGGAGATTTTGTAGATCAAAGAAGGAGGATTCAAGGAGAGCGAAGGCAATTAAAGAAGGCCATTTTGTAGTATGATGTTCTTCATGAAGGGAATATCTTTTATTTTCTTTATGAACTAATTCCTTCTTTCTAGGGAGAAGATGTAGCCCTTTTCAATGAACCTTGTTATTTGGATTATTGATTATTTAATGCAAGTCTATGTTTTTATTCATGGGTTTTATTTCAATCTTTTGATTTGTGTGATTGCTTGATCACCAGTTTCATAAATCTTATTGATTGTCTATACATGGTTAAGGCACACAACTAACGCACAACCATGAGCTTCCTTGCATGAGAAAAGTAGATGGTTAAGGTGCACACCTAACACACAACCATGAAATTCCTTGAATAAGAAAAGTAAAAGATTAAGGCGCATAACTAATGCACACCATTCTACTTGGTTCATAGTTCTTGATTGGTATGGGTTTTCACCTTAATCATGCAACATGCCATATGTAATTGGAACGAGTGAAAGCACTTGATTTAAACCCGCACACTAAATGTTAATAATCATATCATAAAAAGAACAAACCTAAGCAAGCATTGAATCCAATATCCAAATAGCAAGAGGATTCATTAAATGGTGAAATCTGAATCCTAGACCTTTGCCACTTGCAATCTATCCGATATCATTCTATAGCCCTAGATTTCTGATTATCTTTTAGTTTATTATTCTTATTAGTTCAAACCAATAATCCATCTTTTTAAAGTTAGTTTTAGGTTGTAACTTAATTTAATTAAATCAGTTTACCATTATCTATGGGATCAACCCTTGCTGATGCAAATTATAATGCTAGACAGTCATGCGCTTGCAAGGTATTATAATTTGAACTATTAACCACTATAAAAATCATGTTGTTTGTGTGTGTTTGTTTATTAGTTTTATCCTTCATGCACATTACTATTTTATTATTTACTTTACAATGCACCATACACAAGCATGAAAAGAGAGAAATGATTTAATACGGGTTAAGCAATGAATTTTCACAAACCTAATTCACCCCTCCCCTCTTGGCTTAAGCAATGAATTTTCACAAACCCAATTCATCCCTCCACTCTTGGGTTAAGCCATACTATGGGACTCAACAAGTGGTATCAAAGTAGGCTAGATAAATAATTCTAGTGATCCATTTAGCTTACCCAATAATATCATCCTTTTTGCTCTCCAAAAGGAATACTCGATCTCCCATCTTCGAAAATTTTGATGAATCAAATGAGATATAATGAAAAAGGAGACTAGAAGCTTATTTTATGGCCAATTGATCTTCGTCTATGAAAAATCTTCTATATTAGCATAAGCAAGGATGAAACGAGAGTCAAACTAAAAATATTGAAACTTTAATATATGTTCTTTGCCTCACCATTTGCAAAGATGTCTTAGCTTATAAATTTGTGAGTCCTTGAAAATTTTGTGTAATATCCCACATCACCCAAGCTAGGGAGGGATTACTAGGCTAAATATATAGGGCTCAGTTGCAAAGGTGTCACCCATTTTGGCAGGTGGCGAGACAAGTCTGAAAGGGACAAATCTGTGAGGGATTGGTATGATCGTTGTGCACCGGAATGGTACCTAGAGAGGACAATATGCACTGGAATGGCCAGGATGTTACAATTCATATCAGAGTCGACTCCCAAAGTCTACAGGTGGTGTGTGCCATGAGGACATGGAAGCTCCCAAGGGGGGGAGGATGCAATATCCCACATCACCCAAGCTAGGGAGGGAGTCCTGGGCTAAATATGTGAGGCTCGGTTGCAAAGATGTCACCCATTTTGGCAAGTGGTGGGATGGGCACAAAGGGGCGTAGCCATGGAAGGGGCAAATCCATGAGGGATTGTACCAGTGTTATGCACCTAAATGGTACCTAGAGTGGACAATATGCACTGGAGTGACCGAGCTGTTACATTTTACTACAAGCAGCTTGAGTTGGACATGTCATGCTTGACAATATAAATGGGTAATTTTGAAAGGCATGTTTAAAGGAACAAGGTATAGGATGAATAGGAAGGAAATACAATGTTAGAATATGGCAGAAAGCATCACAAATGGACTGCATGTGTAGATGCTTGCATATGCTACTGGAGCACTATAAAGGGTAGAGCTTAAAATGCTCCACTAGCCCCTTTTTTTGGCCCCATCCATTTTCAACCCTCCTATACATTTCCAAGATTTGGAAAAAAGCTTCGTTTAGCATTGATTTTTATGACTTAAGTTGGGGAAATTGATGGTAAACAATGTAGCAACAATTCAACATCAAGAAAACACTGATTTTGCAAAGTGGAGCAATGGAAATTAGAGGAAAATTAGGAATTTCACTCTATAACTTATATTTGGGGTTCCAGTTAGAGGAAAGTGAGTGGTAAGTAATTTTCACTAGTGATTAATCATCAATTACAAATTCTCCTAGTTGGATTTTGTTAATTTTAGTGTATGAAAGGAATTTGAGAAGTTAGAAACTCAGAATTGGGGAAAACGTGATTTTGGTGATGAAATGGGTATTTTGAATATGAATTACACTACAAAATTAGTTAAATTATGCTTATGTTTAATTTGGGGTAGAAACCCTAACTCATCAATGGTTGAAGATATGCAAATAAAAGGGTGCATATTAAGTGTTTGATAAATTAACACTTAAAAGGGTATGGTATTATTAACCCTTGTCATTGATATACTCAATGCCCTTTAATTATGGATTTACTTGAGTATTTGAGTAAACCCTAGTGGGGGCTTCAGTATAAATTAAGGATGAGATCTAAGACAATTGTAATTAAGAAATAATTATTACATTACTTGTATACCTTGAGTGTAGGGAACATAAATAGGTGTATTAATGGTGAAACTACAAAGCTTGAAGTGAAATAGGGCGTGACGTTGGATCTTGAGGTATGCAAGTTTATGTGGGTATGTATTTTAGTTGGAATTTATAAAAATACACTTAGGGCACTGTATTGTGAGTCCTACTATAGTTTGTAGTAGCATGCCCTCACTGTATGAATCTTATGGTATAAAGTTGGGAAATGAAGACCTTAATGTTTACATATTGATTTTGGAAATTAAATGTTAGTCCGTTACTGTTAATATTGTATAACCAATTTTGTATGCTCATAATGTAACATGCTATGATGAAAATAGGTTTTGTAATCCACAAACTATGTTCAAGGAATAGGAGCTATGGAGCCATTTGATGGGTATTAATAGCTAGTGATAATGGCATATGAAAAGTATTAATTAGATCTCAACTAGTTTGTTTAAACTTGACAAATAAAGGAACAAAAGAGGAGATGAACTGGAGAAAAGAACAAAGCATAACATTGGGTTTTTGGCGCTGGAATTCAGAGCCGCAATGCTAGACAGGACATGGCCATGGCAACAAAGGCAAGAATTTTTTGCGCCGCAACATCGTAACTAAAATCCACTGTGCCAAAACAATATTCGTGGAAAAAAATTTATTTTTATTTGTTTTTTATTTTTATTTGATGCAATTGTTTGAGGGATTTGATGAGTTTTTTTTTCTTGTTGATTTAGGGCATTTTTGGAAAGTTTAAATTCATGACAATGATGTATTACACATTAAATTATGAAATTAACTTATAAATATTAATCACTATGTTGAGTCATACATGTATTGTGATAGAATGATGATCCACACATATATTATATATGATTTTGATGACAACAAAACTTGTACTAAACTAGCATTATGCTAATGATATTGCTTATATTAGAAAAACTAGAAATAGAACTATACATGTGCCTAATATGTACAATTCATGTTGATCCATGTCCATGTGCATAATTAGTTACTTTATGATGATAATGATCACATGATTGTGACAATTAAAACATTACCTGAAAGTTGTATTTGAATTACTCATGTATGCTATTAGAACATTTTTGAAGTATTTCAGAAACTTTAATAGTATTTCAGAACTCATTTTCACATCCTCAGAAGTCCTAAAGTAATTCCTCAGAAATTATAATGCTTGTACTTAAAGTAGTTTCAGAAACTCTAAAACAACCCTTTAATTTTGTTCAGGAGCAAAATCTTTGAAGCTTGCACTCAATATAGTTTTTAAACTCTGAAAATTGTACCCGATGTAGTTTTTAAAACTCTAAAGCTCACACCTAAAATATTTTTTAAACCTTTGAAATTCCAACATGTAATTAGCTCCTCTAAACATATATCAGAAACTCTGAAGAATTTCTTCAGAGGCTATGAAGATCATACTTAACATGTTTTAGAAACTTTGAAACCAATTTTCCAACAATCTGTCTGCAAATCCAATTATCCTCCAACTTCCAATAGCAAGCATACATACATACTTTGCTATGATTTCAAATGTTTTGATGGAATTGTCATAATCCATAAAGCATTCATCACTGCAATCATCCTTATTAATCATATGTTGGATTGTTTATGAATATATACATGTTCAACATGGAAGTATAAACTCATGAAAGAAAGAAATCCTAATTGGAAGAGTTTATATGAAACATATAGATTAAAGCAAAATCCATGCTTCATAACGTATGTATATCATGAGTGGATAATTATAGAATGATTAATGCACTTCAAGGAAACATATGTATAATTAATCAGGTATGTCTTCATGAATAGAGAAACATGAAACCATCATTAGTAGATGTAAAAATAATAACATGTTTAAATGTACTTATCTTTCTCAAAGCACAAATTCATTTTGGCTATCCATAATCTATAGTGTATGAAAATTCATTTTTGGATATTCATATTTGAATAATTATTTTAGTACATTTTGTCTTTACATAGTATATACATGAGCTTCAAAGAAATCATGGGTGTATGAATAAATGAATAACAATATGTTTAATATAATCATTCTTTGCAAAATATGAATCAAATATCCTATCCCTGCTTCTAAAATCATGTATACTATATGTGGACAAATATATTTAAATTTGTAATGAAAAATATCAAAGTTTCAAAAAGTGGCATAAAGCAAAAATGCAAGGGGAAGACGGCAACCACTAGGCCTAGCCGCCTGCCATATCGACTGCCAATAGACAGACGAATAACTCAACACTAAAGCCTAGAAAGTAAACCACCTGGCACATCCCCAGCTGCCTGTTCATACTACCTGGTGCATTGCCACTTGGCCCAGGCGCCTACCAGGAGATAGTAAGGTGCACTTGAAAGAAAAGCCAAAAATTGACCATAGTCGCGTGGCCTAGCCACCAACCATATCGCATGGCCCAGCCACCTGCCATATCACCTTGTGCATAGCCACTTTGCCAGGCGCCTACAATACCACCTGTCGATGTCCAATGGTCAAAAATTTGAATGTTGCAAGTGACATAACTTCTATGTTTCTCATCCAATGATCAAGTTTTCAAGATCTATTTAAAGAGCAATTGAGGACATTTGAAAAACAACAAAGAGGGTAATAAAAAGAGTAAAGAAATATAAGAAAAAGAGAGAAATCATCTTATAAACCATAATGCAAAGATCTACCACTTCCATATTCCAACAAAGCTTCTGCACCAAAAAGGACTACATCTAAGATCTTCCTCAGCGCTCAACAAAAAACACATCAAAAAGTGCAATTGCTCATTTCATTTATTTCATTTGTAGAAGTTGTTGGTTAGCTTAAAAACCAGTCTTAAAGTTATTGGTGAGCTTATGAAAACCAACATTGTTAGAGTTGTTAATAAGCTTGTGAAAACCAACATTTGTTAGAGTTGTTAGTAAGCTCATAAAAACTAACATAGTGAGTTTCTGGTGAGCTCGATAAAACCAGTATATGAGTTCTTGGTTAGCTCAAGAAAACCAAGCATGATTCCATAGAAGATTAGTGGAACTTGAGTATAATAAGTAAAGCTGACTCAGAGAGTGGAGTAGGTGCCAAGAGAGGGCCCAAACCACTATAAGTTACGAGTGCTATCTGTGCTTGGTAGTGGTTGAGTCCACTTTGATTCATGGCAGAGTCCACTTGGTTGTGGCAGAGTCCACTTTGATTTGTGACTAAGCCCACTTTGATTCGTGGCGGAGTCCACTTGGTAGTGGTTGAGTCCACTTTGATTTGTGATAGAGTTCACTTGTTTGTAGCTTAGTCCACTTTGATTCATGGTGGCGCTTGGTTAGTTGATGTGACCACTTGGTTAATAACCTCACATGCAACCTATCATGAATAATGAGAAATGATTAGTAGCTTTTTAAATGGACAATTGTAGTTTGATTATCCTGGTTCCATTGTATGTGCGCATTCTATTGCTTATGGATTAATTATTTACCTTTTTACTAAGTTGCTCATACTCACCTTGTTTTATTATATTTTGTTTTTAGCTAACAAGCTTGAAGATGTAGCCCAATGAGGGGTTGGAGCACAAGAGGGGGATAGGCATTGACATTTAGAGTTATTTATCCTTTGTCATCTTTTGGACTGTATTAAAAATCTAAATTATGAGTTATGCTAATGATGTAAATAATGTAAATTAAAAAGAGTAGGAATGATAATGTGCATGTCATTACTTTAAAAAGTATTCTCATTGAATGTCATTATTTGAATTCTAAAATTTTACTTGCGTATTTCTGCTTACTCATTCTCTTGTTAAATTCATGTTTAGTCTTTCAATTACTTATTTCTTATCATTTATATGTCCATAGAAACAAATTTATATTCAAAAGTTTTACATTTCTATTATTAATTCATTTGTACATTAATAGAAATTAGAATTCATATTTAAAATTTTGATTGCATATACTTGATTGTATATCTAGATATTGATAAATATTAGAACTTATGCTTCAATTTTTCTACACATATCGTTTTCACTCATCTAGACATAGTAAGAACCTAGAATTCACACTAAGAAAAATAAAACTCCAAAACACATAAAGTAAAATTCTAAAGATAATCAGAAAGTAAGAAAATAAATACATTCAAATAATAAATGACTTAAAGATAGGAATGCCTAAAAGACATATAACTAAAAATAGATTAAGAATTGTGAAATAACAAAACTGAATGATTATGCTCAAAATCATTAAAAGCAAAACCAAGTTGATCTACCACATAAAGTTAATTATCATTCATAACTATGCTAGTTTAAATAACTTAATGTTCATTCATAAAAATTATTTTGCATTGCTTACTGCATATTTTTGCGACTAAAATGACTCTTCGCACTAATAAATTGGCAATATATGTTCATATCTATTTGAGCTTATTAATGAAAAGAAAGTGCAAGAATCTTTTAAGTGTATGCAAGAAAGCTTGAGATGGGCATATGGAAGAAGAATGAGATCAGCTCCCAAATCAAAGCAAATGGGCCAACAAGTTTATGTTCTGGATGCAAGAAAAGGATTGAACAAATCAAGATTTCATTTCGGACAACATCTAATGAAGCATCAATAGCAAGAGCTAAAGGAATGGTCAAGACTAGCAATGTCATCTATGAGCTCAAATGAGAAAATCATGAAAGGACGCATCAAAAGAGATAAGTTGTCTAACTTTACTATACATTACACTACTATATAGTCTAGATGCCTCTGAAAAGATTGCCTTGGATTTGAATTGATATGAGTTTACTGCTTTAAGCTAAATCATTCTAAAAACTTTAATTAATATTTAAAATGATCAAACTTTAGCATCATTACAGTCTTAAGGCATAGTCAAGCCTGTTTAGAAAACTTCATAGTTTAAGGTCTCGAATAGGAATTCCACTCCTAATCATTATTTCTGTAATAATGATTAAAGGCTTGATCTCTTAAACGGAATCAAATGATATAAAGATAAAACTCATAATCATAACACTTTACATGAAAAGGAAATTAGAACAAAATTCTTAAGAGAACAATAAAAATCCACTTAGTTCAGTACAATATGCAAAAGAAAATTAAAAAAAAAACATATGCTTCCTTAAGACCTCTATAACTACCACTAACTCCTCAATCCTCTATTGAGACTCAAATAATTCCTTCTCCAAAGCCACAGCTATATAACGGTTAGTCAAAAGAAGATCTGAACAAACATTTGCCTTCTTGGCATACCTCAATTCTTTCTTCAAATGCTTCACCTCTTCTTTTAAAAGGAAAATCTGGTTACTTCCCTCAAACCTACCTTGCACTATCTTTGACCACCTCTCAACTTCGTATATCATCTATTCAACTAGACGTCATCTAATATAGATGAAGCAGAGAATACATAGGGTTACAACCAGTTCCTAAGAGACTTATTAATTCAATGGCTCAAATCTCAATAACCGTCTTCTTGGTAAAAATAGTAGGAGAGATACATTAGCAATATAAATAAGGAATAAATCTTCATACCTCAGAGACTCAAATAGGACCCAATAGGATCATGTATTTTCACCTTTGAGTTATGAAGAATAAACTATGCTTAAAAATTATTTGTATTGTTTTAATCACATATAAATATCCAATGCTTGAATCAATATAAGAATGCACTTATGAAACCTAAAACATAACTCAATGTCACAAACATAAAACTTTGTAAAGGATAAGAAAATTGGAAACCATTGAGAATAAAACTTAAATACAAATATAAATAGTTGCAATATTACATCTAAAAGATTCAAAATGTTAAAAGAAATTAAAGAAAATAAAACTATTTATTCTGCCAAAATATCAACAACCATCTCCAATTCATCAATCCTTTGATAAACTTTAGCCAACTTTGTCTCCAAGTTTTTGATGCGATCTATGGCTTCCATATAAGCCAAGGAGTTCTTGGTTCAGAGACATTCCAAATAAGCAATATTACCCCTAGTGTAAAACATATCTTCCTTTAATTGTTTGATTCTGTCATGAAGAAATTGAATTCTCTCTACAATATTGAAATTTGTATTGTCATCTTTAGCTTAAACCTACTTCAAGGAGGAACTTGATGATGCCATGACTTCTCTGATGTTTACTGAAATGTCATCTTGTTTCCAATCTTTTCTATACATGACAGAGAATATGAAGCATCTCTCCAATTCCCAAGCAACTTATTGACTCTATCATTGAATCTCCTAACTAGCTTTCTTGATAATAATGATTGTTAGATGTTGAAACAAAAGATAAGTAGACTCACATTAAAAACAAGAACCTAACATTAAACCCATCAAGCTAAAATTATGCATTGTCGCCATATTTGCATGAAATCATTTTTAAATATTAATTTAGTATCCTAGTATGAAATAATCATAATTTTGATGAAAAATAGGTGGATTGATACATGCTAAAAAGATGTTTACCTATCAAATTCCTGAAATGATAATTGAACTATATGTAAAAAATGCTTACGTGCTTAAAATTTCAACTATATCCTTGATTTCAATTACATCCTTGATACTAATCATAATGCCCTTAATCTTTCACAAATATGCTTGACACATGATTATGCTTTAAAATTGTTCACACAATTAATGTTTGAATGTTGCTTACAACATGAAATTATGCCTTCTACTGATGAAAATTTATTTTATCTCAAATTCATATTGTGCTACATATTAAAAAAATCATGGGAGATAACTGAACTATGTAAAGAAGAAAGAAAGAAAAATAAGTAAGGGCTTTAGGAGATAGGGGAGAAAACTAATTATATAAGAATAAATAAGTTAGGGGGAGGAGAATAAACAAATGAAGAGCAGAAGGATAAGTTAAACCTTTTTTTATTTTGACAAAAAGGGAGAGAGAAATGTGAGAGACTTGTGTATAAACAAAAGGTGGGAGAGTGATTGAACCCCATAGGATAATATACAGACAATTGAAGATGAAATCATGATCAAAGACAAATGCTTATAAATACAAATGCAATGACAAAGACAATTGAAGGTGAAGTCATTATCAGAGAGTTGAAACTATAGACTATCTATTAGCCAGAGTTTGTCTAAGACAAATTAAGAAAAAGCAATTCCATAATGTGCTCAAACAAATGAAGAAAGAAGAATGATAAAGAAACAGCCGCATAGACAATCATGCACAAAGAGACAAAACTTTGTTTGACCAGCAAACCAAGAAAAAAGAATTTGTTTAAGGATAAGTAGGTAAGATTTAAAGCAAAGTAGGTGTAACTTCATTGGAGCAAAGATAGACAAACCAAGAATGAAGTAAGCAAAAAGCTATAGAGACGAACTCCATTAGTTACTAAAAAAGTGCAGAACAAGAAATTTGAATTCATCTGTACCATCAAAATTCATTTGTAGCTTATTACAAACAAAGTAGAAGACGAAGTAGAAGCAGCACAGTAAGCACAGACAAAGCTGTATAGACAAAGTAGCTGCTTTGACAAAGTGAATTTCAATGCACAAGCACATTCATTTATAACTTACTACAGAAAAATCTATAGACAAAATGCAAAGCCTAATTTGTCCAAGACAAAGTAAAGCATAATTCATCTATCACTTTCTATAGATGAATGATGAACAAAAGAAGAACATTTTATTTCATCTGTTTGAGCAAGACAAACTTGAATTTGTTTGTAGACTAGTTTGACTTCGTCTATGGCGCCACAATTCATCTCTTACTTACTATAGACGAAGTATATTCATGAATCTTTGACTGGCGGATTCAAATCAATGGGAAGTTCATCCAAGACTTATGGTGGACAAATGAAGATAGAGAGAAGCCGCTTGTCCAAGATTAATTGATTTGTGTGACTTGCATTAAAGTGGCATCTGCACTCTATGCTTCTTATATGCAAAATTATCTCAATCATAATTTTCGGCAATAAGTGGCATTGCAAATTTTCTAGCTATAACAAGTCAAACAAGTAACATCTTTTAACACAACTTTTCTTCCTCTTTGAACGGTGTTGCAGCAGCTCGAGACAAATCAGAAGGCATGCACTCCAATGATAGAAATCACAATAGTCTTCTTCATTCAAAGCTACTCTCGTTCTTGCATCAAACCCACCCTTCTCCTCTACAACTATCAAGTTTTTGAAAATCTAGTTAAGGAGATGAGTTGGATGATTCAAAGATGGCGAAGTAAGACATTTCAAATGATCTTAACCTTATACAAATTCTTACACCCATGGCCAAGGGTTTAAATCATCATCTATCTTTTATGAGCTTTAATCTGCAAATCCTTATGGTCATTGATTTTAGATTTTGGGAAGATCTTTCTATGTTATTAGACTGTAAAAGATCTTATCTTCCCCTATGCTTAAATGTTTAAAAGTTTTTTTTTATCTGAAAATGAATGAGTTTGTGGTGAACTTAGGAAAATCACATTGTATGAGTTGTTAGTGAGCTCTGAAAACTATCAAGTTTGCTGTTGATCTTAGAAACCATTGAGTTTCCTAGTTAGCTTATGAAAACCAGAAGAGTGCTGGAAGTATTGTGTTTATACTCCCGGGAGTTGGAATCCAAAAGAGTATTGAGAACACTTGTTTATGCCCCCTAGAGCTGAAATCTAGAAGAGTATTGGGAGCACTATTGTATTTCCATTATATGGGATATAGTTGAACCCAAGGCACAATAGGTGTGTGCTCTTGGAAGAGTGGATGCAGCGATGGGTTCCCAAACTACTCTAAAAATTATGTTATTTGTATGTACTTGTTTATTAGCTTTATCCTTCATACATGTTATTATTTTCTTATTTACTTTACAATGAATCATATACAAGTATGAAAAGAGGAAAATGACTCAATAGGGCTTAAGCAATGAATTTTCACAAATCCAATTCACCGCTCCCCTCTTGGGTTAAGTCATACTATGGGACTCAATAGTAAGTTACCACCCTTTAATCCTAAGTTGCCCATTTGGTTGCCTAAGTTGTTCTCAATAGGCATTATATTGTTAAAGTACTATTGAGAGCCTCCCTTGCTTGCTTCTTTATGTTTTCTCTTTTTTTTATCGATCTACAGTTGAGTACTATGCTTAGCTTCTAAGCTACATTTGCCATGGAATTGTGCTAACTTTGATGCCTATGATTCTTTTATTTTTAGATCATTCATGATACTCTATCCACTGAATAATGCTTGACTGCCAGTCCATATGAGTTCTTTATCTTAGGATTTGTTTAATCTACTTGTTTTAAAAGATGTTTATTAGTTTAGCTAGTTTATATGCAAGGATTCTATGGTAAAATGCTACTGGATTGCTAAGGCTTTGCTCATCTCTGTTGCCAAAGCTTCTACCTACCTACTAGTTTTGTTTTGTTTTGTTTTTGTTATTAGACTACAGTTGAAGACTATGCTTAGTTTCTAAGCAATGTCTACCACGAAATCGTGTTGACTCTAATATCCATGATACTCCTGTTTTTAGATTATTCATGATGCTTTGTCCATAAAGTTATGCTTGATTACTTGGTCCACATGAGTTCTCCATTCTTAGCATTTGCTTCATCTGTTTATTTTAGTAAATTGTTTTTTAGATTAATGACTTCATATGCAGGCATTCCACAGTAGAATGTTGGCTTATTACTAAGGCTTTGCTTCTTTTTGTTGCTAAAGGTTCCCTCTATCTATTGCTCTTATTTTCTCTTTTCTTTATCTGTCTATAGTTGAGGATTGTGCTTAGCTTCTAAGTTGCTTTTGCCATGGAATCATGCTGACTCTAATGTCCACAATGCTTTTCTCCATGCTTAACATCTGCTTGATTTGTTTATTCTAGGGGATCATCAATTTGGATTATTTAGTCTAGAATGAGGATTCCATAGTGGTATGCTGCTAGAGTGCCAAGGCTTGATCCTTCTAAATTCTATATATCTCACCTATCTTGTCAAGTTTGTAGAGTCAAGCTTATCTACTCCATGCTTGTCAAGTTTATCAGGCTAATCTTGTTAACATGTTTAACCTATCTAGACTCACATCCTATTCCTCTAGTCAAGATTGTAGAGTCAAACTTATTGTTATTCCTGGTTTGCCATGAATCACAACCCACTCTCTGATAGATTTGTGGAGCCATGCTTATTTATCTTGTAGTTGTCAAGTTTATTGAGTTAAACTTGTTGACATGCTTGGTCTCCCAAGACTCATATCCTACACCCCTTGTTACGTTTGTAGAGTTGTCTTTGGTTAGCTAAGACTCGCAATCCGCTCCTTAATAGGATTATAGAGTTATGCTTGTCTACCTTCATAGTTTACAAATTTATCAACTAAAACTTGTTGACATGCCTAGTTTGCCAAGACTTATGTCCTATACCCTTTGTCAAATTTGTAGAGCCAAACTTGTTGTTATGCCTAGTCAGCCAAGACTCACAAGCCACTCCTTGTGCCAGGTCTACCAGGACTCATGTCCTACCCTCCATGTTGCTCAAACTTGTCATTATGCCTAGTCTACCAAGACTCACAACCCACTCTTGGATAGGCTTGTAGAGTTAAGCTTGTCTTTACTTTAGTTATCACGGATCACTTAACATTCATGGTCCACACTTATGTTTTGTTTTATTTTATTATTTTGCTTTATCATTTCAGCATAGTGCATTTTCCTTTCAATCAAATTTTTTTCCTTTGGAGATATAAAATTAGAGATGTCAAATAAATGTACTTTCTAATATTAATATAGGAATGAATAAAATTATGCTTTTTGGATTGACTAGATTCTATTATATATTTTATTCTTTACCGCCGAGAGCATACATAAACCTGATGCTTTTAACCCGCGTTATGATCACTATCCTTCCACGGTCGTTGTTTCACATTTTATTCTGTCTACGACGATAAGAAGTAGATAAAAACGAAAGCACGAGAAATCGGCTGGTTACACGGTCGCGGTGTTTTGTACTTAAGAGCCACCACGACTTAAGAGCACCCGCGCTGGAATCCGCGAATTTTTGGCGCTACGTGAAGTCCAAGAAACGACTGAGTCACGTGACTTCATTGAAACACGCGGCACTGATTGCATTCCTTGGCCTTTCCACCACCAAAGACAGTTTTAAATGCCCCTTGTGACGTGAGGCAAACCCTCTTTATTTGATTAATGCATTCGTCTTAATTCCAACGCTCGTGCACTTGTCTATTTAATAGAGGTCATTAGAATACCTTTTCAATTTAAATATCTAGTCAAAGACCACACACGTGATATTTTGAAAACTAAATGAAGGAATTTTTGGGTTTATCTTGGACCCTTTATTTGTTTGCTTGGAGCAAAATTTATAAGTAATCATTTAATCTCAGGGGCCTCTGCCAGATGATCAAAGCGTTTTCAAAGGAAAGATAACCACAAGGCCTAGGCTTGCATAGAAGTGAGTGATGTTGAAATTACCCAATTCGTCAGATCTTAAAAGGATCTAACCGTTCAACAGGAATGCTCTGAATTGATGATTAGAAAATTAATTAATAAACGGTATTGATTGACTAAGAATATCCCGCAGATGGCGTGAGATGGGAATTATGGGAACGTCATTGCACACGTGCGAATACCAATAGATTTTTTCACACGTGATCGCAGCGTGAATGAGCAGGATGAGGGTCTAGGGTGGGCAGGGCCAGCGACCCGGTTGACTACCCGCTTTTCCAGCCGCTTATAAGATTTGTCGATAAATGGGCAATTAGAAATCGAAAGTGGCATGCAAATGCAATGCAATTTACGTCATCTTCCTCTGGTAAGATGGTATTTGGACGGCCTGCCAATAACCGTTCTCCTATGTTGATGACATAGGAACATGAATCAACGGCCTCGATTCCATTTGAAGGGGGGCCTAGTCTGTCGGAGTTGGACACCATTTCCATGCTGAGCTGACAAGAACATGTTTGACATACAGCTCGGCAGATCCACGTCAATGTGCGCCCCACTCGGTAGATTCGATAAATGGAAGGTGCATATGTCCGGACTCTGGTTGTGCCAAACAAAGTACGAAAAAGAAAGTTAGGCATGCCAATATATATATATATATATATATATATATATATATATATATGAATCGCATATAAAGTTAGGTTGTGTTGGAATACAAAAGCATGTTAAAAAAATACTGAATATGAAAAAGATATTATTTATATTTAATTTTTGGCATAGATGTTGGATGATTTAGAAGAAGTGGTCAACACAAACACCAAAAAGGGCAACTTATTAAACTACTCCATCACCTTCCCAAGCAACCATTTATTGTTCCCTTCCTCCCTCTCTCATGCCCCCATGGCTGCCCTCTTCCACACCCCATTTCCTCCCATCAATTTTGCTGGGAAAAATGTCATTTGGACAAGCAACCTTTCCCACATCTTAAATTTCCCTTCTCTTGGACGTGGATAAGAAAGGGAACAACCTGTTTTCCCCTTTAAGAAACCCAACTTCTTACAATTCATGGAAATGATGTGGGAGTATAACTTGGCTTGTTGTTTTGGAAAGAAAATTTCGTAGTAAGTGAAGTTTCCTAACTGAATTTATATTTTTTGTTTGTTACAGTTTATGCAATTTCATGGGGGCTATTTTGGGGGTAATTAGCATGAACAAATTGGAAGTTTTGGATGGCTTTTGTTCGATTTTCATGAGGAAATGGTTTGATTACGTATTGCGATCATTTTATGATGATTTGAGGTGGAAAAACATGTGCATGTTGTTGTCCATGAAGTGGACAGCAACATTCCAAAATGATGAAAGTTGTTTGGGCATGATTTGGGGGTTGGCAACATGTTGGACGAAACTGATGTTAAATTAACTTATTTTGTGAAGTTGTAATGGTATTAAATATGCTAAATCATGAGTGTATATATGATATTTGATTAAATGTTTCAATGAAAAGGAAAATGTTATTGACTGATCTCATAGCAGCCCTTAATTGGCTATGAATTCAAAAATAAAGCAACGTATATAATGCATTGAACGCATGATTAATGACTGGTTAAAATTGGACTGAAGATGTACAATGATATAAATGTTGTTGACATGAAAATTTTGCACTTAAAAAGCGTTTAAAACAGCATCCATACATGGGCACTGATATGGACAAATTGTGGCATCTAGAACTTGTGTTTAATTGACTTGAAATGACTAGATTAGAATTGCCTGTACATGAGATTTGGGATTGGGTATGATTAAGTCAGCTCTACCCATTTTATGAATTGAGTTGAACTTTCATTTGAAATCCATGTAAATTGAATTGAGATACATATTATATATGTAGGGTCATTTGAGCATCGATTGAAAGCTGAGTCATGGGACTTGAAGACTTGTGAAATTGTACTCCATCAAGGTAAGTAGGCGAGTTTCTTTTGAAATGCATTTGAGAATATGTTTGACTTGATGGAGATGACAAATATCCCATGATTTTGAACATGGGCACAATGATTTGAATTATGTTGATTACCTCGTGTGAATATATTGATTAATAGGGATATTGAATATCTCGTGATTTGTATACTGATGTTATGTTTGGAATATACGTAAATGTGTGAATTGTGGGGATAGAGAGTATCCCATGAATATTGCATATGAATGTTATGTTTGGAATGTACATGAATGTGGATTGATAGGGATAGTGGATATCCCATCGTTGCATTTTCCTTTGAATGAATTTGTGAATGTGTAGATTGCTGGATTGTGTGAATGTATGAGTTGATGGGGATAATGCGTATCCCATGATGTTGCCGGACAATGTGATTGAATAATGTATATTATATTGTATGATGTTTGGATGGATAGGGATAAGGAATATCCCATGTTTGTGCATATGGGCATTGTATTTGGAACGATGTTGATTATATCACCTCACAAGAGTACCAGTTCTCCATAAATACACCTAGACAACCTACTCAGGTCAATCATAGCAATTAGGCCATCTAGGCTAATAGCAATGCCCGGCTGCCGGCTGCCCATAAAACTGCCCATTGGCCAACAAGGCCACTACTCGCCACATAGTGGATACAGGTTGGCTGCATGACTATCATAAAATACATAAATAAGCACATTAGGTTCTGCACCAATCAGGCGCCAAAACTAAATTTTACCGGTACTCCCGGGGGCATAGAATACATGTACATAATTTTTAAAATAAAATTCTTATTTACTATTTTATAAATATCCAATTGAATTGAAAATATTTTTGTAGATTCCAATAATATTAAAAATGTTTGATCCAAATTGTAGGTCAAAATAATGTAAATTGATCAATTTAAAATTAAAATATGAACATATAAAGAAAAAATGTTAGACAAAATTATACGTCTCTTTTTGCCCTCAAAATTTTTATGTCACTTCCTAATAATATAATAAAAGTTTTTTAAAAATTTTAAACTAAATTAATTCAAAATTAGAATATTAAAAATAAAGCAAAATGTCAAAAGGGTGGGATGTTATCAGCATCTCATTTTCAGGGTATTTAATGTTCATATTTTTTTGAGGGGCCAAAAAGTGGACTTTGTTTATGAAATTTGATATGATCGTATTAATTTATATATATTATAACCTCTTATTTTTATTTTGTCAAAATAAGATCACTAAATTGGTTTTCAATAAACCTCAAAAGGGGTACTTGGTAAGATGTTCATGTTAGTGCACTGTTCATCTAAATTCCATTGTTTTCAATACAATTCAATTCATAATAATACAATACATTAATTGTGGTTGCATGGGGAAAATAATTCATATTTAAAATCATGTAACTCATATACAAAAATTTCAGATTATAGTTGCCCAAATTATAATCATTTAAAGAAATCAAATTTAACTTAAAATAACTTAAAACAACTACCTTCTTACCTTAATTAATTGAGCAATTTGCACATCCCTCACACTCTAATTTCCAGCCTCTAACAAAGCCTTAATTCCCTATTAAAATTTTTAGCAAACCCCCTTGAATTAGGGTTTGAAATTCCTTGAAGATACATCAACTTTTGCATAATATTCTTTTATAAACATCATCACCATTTAAAGTAGATTAAGCACTTACCGTAATCTTCAAATTCCTTTGGTGGGTTCCACTAATCAGCAATACTTCACTAGGTTTAGGTGACTTCCACTTATTGATCTCAAGAAAAAATACATCCTATTGCCCACTAATTACTTGAATCAAAATTTACTATGGATCACTTGAAGCAAAATTGTCTAAAATGGAAAATTGAGATGATGGGGAGAAGAGTTTATGTTGGCTAGCATGGGCTGGAAGATGGAAACAATGGAAATGAGATGGGCATTGCAAAATCATAACTTTATATTTTTTTTTGGTAGTCTATGCTCTACCCACTTCTATGCACATTACTATCTTGAATTTTCAAAATGCCATCAAATTATCATTCTTTACAAATGTGAGTCATCCATTTGATATATCATATACCCAAATCAATTTTTCATCTATTATTTTCATAATTTCATCATTTAGTTTTCAATTAAATGTGATTAAATTAAAATTTTCTAGAAATTACAGGTAACTCAATTTTTCGGCTTTCCACATGTAATTTTTAAATTTTCTTCACCTATTAATTATTAATTAACATATATCCTCATCATACTCACATTAATATAGATATTTATCCATTTATATAATTTTTTGATAATAAAATTCCTCAAAAATTTAATTTTACAGTATGCCGCATTGTAAAAATTACCAAAACTTTATAATAGTGAAATTTACACTTTTGAAATTTTCAGGGCCTTACATTCCACCCCCCCTACAAGAAGTTTCATCCTTGAAACTTAGACAATTAAATAAGCATACTTAGCCCACATTATATCCTCAAGCTCCCATGTAGCCTCATCTTCCGAGTGACGACTCTACTATACTTTAACTAGGGAAATGATTTTATTTCTTAACTATTTTGTCTCCTTTTTAGGATACGGATTGGCTACTCAATATATTATAGATTTTCACTCAATTGTACCTCATCTAATTCCAAAACATGAGAAGGATCTGGTTCATATCTCCTTAGTGATGACACGTGAAACACATCGTGGATTTCACTTAATGAAGGTGGTAATGCAATGCGATAAGCCACCTTACCAATTCATTCCATTATCTCATATGGCCCGACATACCTAGGGCTTAGCTTGCCCATGGTGCCAAATCGCACCACACCTTTCATTGGTGACACTTTAAGAAAGACCTGATCTCCCACTTGAAACTCTAGGTCCCGCCGACGTGTATCTGCATAACTCTTCTGGCGAGACTGGGCAACTCGGATC
>JAYJMB010078000.1:0-67390 GCA_036873735.1 Pouteria campechiana
TATTCGAATTGGCTGCTCTACGTACTATAGGTTCTCTTTAATTTTAATTTCTTCCAATGCCAATACATGAGATGAATCCGGTTCATATTTCCTTAGTGAAGACATGTGGAAGACATTATGAATTCCGCTCAACAATGGTGGCAATGTAATGTGATATGCCACTTTGCCAAATCAATTCAAGATCTCATAAGGACCTATATACCTCAGGCTTAGTTTACCTTTGGAGCCGAACCGCACCACACCATTCATTGGAAGACTTTATCTCCCACCTAAAATTCCAAGTCATGTCTCTGTACATCTGCATATTTCTTTTGGTGTGGCTAAGTAACGTGAATCTTTTCTTTAACTTGAGACACCTTCTCAACTGTATCTACAATCATCTGTGGTCCTAATAGGGCGGCCTTATCAATTTTAGTCCAGTATAGAGGTGACATACATTTGCATCCATATAGTGCCTCAAAAGGAGCCATCTGGATGCTAGAGTAATAACTATTATTATAATCAAATTCAATTATTGATAAATACTAGCTCCATGGTATACCCCATTCAAGGACACATGCTCTAAGCATGTCCTCTAATTGTTGATTTACTCGCTCTATCTGCCCATCTATTTGGGGGTGACAAGTACTATTGAAGTCTTGTCTTGTTCCCATAGCCTTATGCAACACTTTCCAAAACTTAGGAGTGAACACTGAGCCTTTGTCTAAAATGATCACTTTAGGCACACAATATAACTGCATAATATCTTTTTGATAGATCCATGCATACTTTTCAACAGTAAAAATAGTCTTAACTGGTATAGGGTGGATTTAGTTAGTCTATCCACAATGACCCATATGCTATCAAATCCTGCAGTTATCTTTAGCAACCCAGTGATGAATACCATTGTTATATCTATACATTTCCATTCAAAAATTTCAATAGACTGCAATAATCCACCTGGTCTTTAGTACTCTGCCTTTACTCTCTGGCAGACTAGACATTTAATGACATATCTGGCGCTATCATTCTTCTTACCCTTCCACAAGTATTAAGACTTCAAATCATGATACATTTTACTTCCACCAGGATGGAGGGTATATGGAGAATAATGTCTTCCTCTAGTATTTTCTATAGTATGATGGATCCCTTAGGAAGCACTAATCAATTCATGTATCACATAAGATGGCCTGTACCAATGAAGAAATCTTGCAGCTCATTTTATTGTAGTTGTAAATTTAATTTTTGGAATTCTTCTTGAGCTAGAGCTATTCGAATCTTATCTACTAAGGTAGGCCAAATGTTTAATTGATACATTTGAGCAACTATTCCCTTCATACCAACTTGCACATCTAATTTCCTTAGTTCCTCAAACAATTCTATCTTCAGTGTAAGCATGTCAGCTAAACAACTTCTAGATTTTCTGCTCAAAGCATTGGCTACTACATTTGCCTTCCTAGGATGATAGTGAAGTTTAAATCATAGTCTTCAAGTAATTCGAGCCACTACTACTATCTCATGTTCAATTCTTTTTGTGTAAAGATATATTTTAGACTTTTATGATTGGTATACACATCACGTTTCTCTCCATGAAGATAGTGTTCTCATATTTTCAGAGCAAACACTACTATTGCCAATTCCAAGTCATGGGTTGGATAATTACGCTCATGAGGGCTCAACTGACATGATGCATAAGCTATAATATTTCTATTTTGCATTAAGACACAACCCAATCCATTCTTTGATGCATCACTGTATATCATAAATCAGTCCTATCTTAATGGAAGTGTAAGAATTGGTGCCTCTACTAACCGTCTCTTTAATTCCTGAAAAGCGGACTTACATTGATCATTCGACTCTAATGGAATTCCTTTTCGAGTCAACTGTGTTAGTGGCATAGCAATGGTGGAGAATCCTTCAACAAATCTTTGATAATACCTAGCTAATCCCAAAAAGCTTTGGACCTCAGTTACTATGCTCGGCTAAGCCAATTCACCTCAGCCTCTATTTTATGAGGATCCATAGAAATGCCCTCTCGAGAGATTACATGGCCTAAAAAAGCCATACTATTCATCCAAAAGTCATACTTCTTTAATTTGGCATAGAGTCTAAGTCACACTTCTTTAATTTGGCACAGAGTATTTCCTCTCTCAATCTCTGCAAAGCTATTCTCAAATTTTATTCATGTTCCTCCTTGTCTTTTGAATAAATTAAAATATCATCAATGAAGATAATTACAAAACTATCTAGATAGGGTTTGAACACCCTATTCATTAGATCCATGAGAACTATAGGAGCATTTGTTAATTCAAATGGCATTACCAAAAATTTGTAATATCCATATCGAGTTCTGAATGCAATCTTATGAACATCCATTGGTCTAACCCTGAATTGATGATATCCAGACTGCAAATCTATTTTAGAGAATACTTTAGCTCCTTGCAACTGATCTAATCGATCACTGATCCAAGGTAATGGATATTTATTCTTGATGATGAATTTACTCAGTTCCTGATAATCAATGCATAGTCTTAGACTTCCATCCTTCTTCTTAACAAAAAAATTGGTGCACTCCACAATGACATGCTAGGATAAATGAATCCCTTATCCATTAAGTCCTGCAACTACACCTTCAACTCTACTAGTTCAACTGGTGCGATTTGGTATGAGACTTTAGATATTGGCTATGCTCCCGGTTGGAGGTCAATGTAAAATTCCACTTCTCGATTAGGAGGTAATCTAGACACTTCACTGGTAAATACATTTAGAAAATCTCATACTACTGGTATATCCTCTAATAATAGATGATCAAAATGTGTGTTGATAGTTAAGACTAAAAACAATTCGCACCCTTTCTGCACTAGGTTGAGAGCCTTCATGGCTGACACAACTTTAGAAGTTTTGCCTTTAGGCAAACTTCAAAAGATAATTTCCACCTTATTAGGGGTCTTTAAAATTACCAGCTTGGCTTTACTATCCATTTTAGCTTCATATTTGACTAACCATCCATACTTAGTATAATATCTAAACCCTTCATATTCAATAAAATTAAATCGGCATAAAACTGTCTATTCTCGATCACTATAGGGATCTCATTACATGCTTCTGTAGCTATGCTAACTGCTTTTAATGGAGAGGATACTTCTATCACATGATGCATGAGATATTTGGATAAACCAACACTATTTACAAATGTAATGGAGATAAAATATTGAGGGGCACCCACATTAAATATGACATTTGCCATACAATTACGAACCAAAAGATTACCACTGACTACGTGATCCATGACCTGGGCTTCATGGACATTGGTTGCTTGTACAATTATTATTATTAGACGTCCATGCTATTCATTCTGATGTTCAGGAGCTTCATTAGGTCCTTGGCCTTTGCCTCTCATCTGGCCCCCACCACGCTTAGCCTATTGTGGTGCTTGAGAAGTTACACTATCACTCCATCCTTGGTTATGACAATTCCACTAAATATGACCAATCACACCACATAGAAAACAGGTGAGTAGTCTTCATTGTCCCAAATCCTATGGTTGATTCGTCCCTTGACTAGTTTCCTTCATTTGTTCTAGATTCTATCTATGTTTCCTTCCTCCTGACCTCTTTAATAGTATAGGATAGTCAAATTTCAGATGTCTTGACTTTTTGCAATAATTACAAGTTTTCTCTCTACTCAGTTTTTGGCCTAGTTTGTCACCCTCATTCAGTTTCTGTCATGTGTTTCCTTTCTCTAAATTTAGACTACTATTCTGCCTCTCATTCCACTAGGAAAGAATGTTCCAGGATATCATCATATTTGATCAGCTAGCTTCTTTAGGATTTTTAATCGCAGTCCCTCCTAAAATTTCTGAGTTGTCTCTGGTAAATCCATTCGGGCCCATGGCAAAAATTGTGCCAAAGACCTAAATTGTCCATCATATTCTGTTACCATTCTGTTATCTTACAACAATGTCAAAAATTTAGTAGCCCTCCAAGCCTTCTCATTAGCCGGCACATATCTACAGAGTAATCTTTCTTTAAAGTCAACCCATGTCATCCCTATGCCATTGTCAGGAACTGTTAATTTTTCAGTATGCTGCCATTGTTCTGCCTCACCTTCCAGTTGATAAGCCGTATATAATACTTTAAGTTCTTTAGGGCTTTCTATATATTCAAATGCCTCACCTTCCAGTTGATAAGCCGTATATAATACTTTAAGTTCTTTAGGGCTTTCTATATATTCAAATGCCTTTTCCATACTAGCAAGCCATTCATTTACTATGCGATAATCCTTCTGGCCTTTGAAAACTAGAGGCTTCATATTTTGAAAATTTTTCATATTTAAACCTACCCTTGGCTACCTTTGGGATGTCTACCTCATATCTGGTTCTACATTTACTGGTCTTACACATGGCCCCCACCATTTTTTGAGGCTCCTCTACATGCCTTCTTTGAGTTTGAACCAATTCTTGTAAAGTCTGGGCAATGCCTACTATCATTATCATCATAGCATCGAATTCCTATGCCATTGGTTGAGGCTGCATAGGTAGAACTATCTCACCACTAGGACCCACAATACCTAGCCTATCTACTCTTGTAAGTCCCATCTAAACATGACCTCCCTTAGATTCGACGACCCCTTCTTCAACTTCATTTTGGGGCAAACTAGGTATTGCATTAGCTATATGGTCTTTTGCTTGAGTTTCTCTAATAACAATCCCCGTCGTTTGAGTCTGGTTAGTCCTCCTTGGCAACTCTTCTTCCACCATGGGAGCTTTGCCTTTATCCACTCTCTTCCTCAGTGCCATTAACTATGTAAGGAAGAGTACATGATCATATAACAACATGATATTAAGGTATCAACTCAACTTATCAACAATATAAAGATTCCAATCGCTAACATTTCCCCCCCATGTTTCTAGTATTTTGGAAACTATGCATGTTATTCGATTACTAATTTCCAGCACCATTACCATTACAGTTCTGGGACTTATCTCAACCATCCTTCTGAGTATCAGACATAAACTAGGCTCTGATACCACTCTATAACACCTCGCCTTTCAGAGGCGCTACTAACGCAGTAGCAAGAGTATCCACAACCAGAGTCTCCCACAAATGCCCAAAATCATAGTCACATCGTAAACTTAGGGTGAGGAAAAAGGCCAATATATCCCTACTAAGATAATGACATGCGAGCTGATTCATACATCATAGTTCTATGTTAATTACAATATATTAGTTACACATTATTTACAACATCGATATGACCTCCAAAAGACTTTTATAATACATTCCAAAATAATATATATATATATAAGTAATTATAAACATCATGTTCTATCCCTTTCTTGAGCTCGAACCCTTTGTTGGGCTCCACCTTCTGACCTGTCCTTTAAAAATGGAATAGACAGGGTGAGTCAGGGCAACTCAATAAGGAAATATGCAAGTAATAGTCAATAGAATGCATTATTAAACAATCTCACACATGCAAATAGAACTACTATCATGAAGTCAAGAATATAATAGAATTATGAATGTCAAAGTAAGATGCTACCAATCATTTGTTTTATCATCGGTAACAGTTCATCTGTTACCAATAAGAATCATGTCTAGGAGGTCACTAACCAAGTAGCCACAGTCACTACCCAAGTTGACTCATACACAATTCAAGTGGAATATGCCACAACCTAAGTGGACTCAGCCATAATTCAAGTGGACTATGCCACAACCTAAGCAGATTCAGACACAATTCCAAGTGGACTCTGCCACAACCAAAGGGGACTCCGCCACAACCAAATGAGCCATTTCAGCAGGCTTCGAAGTTCAATGTATAATAAGTGTATTCTAAACAATATCTATTCTCAATCATGCCTCTAGTTCTTAAGCAATTTACTAAATTCAAATTCATAGTAAAGCAATTTATTAAATCCAAAATACATACATTCATTAAGTATTCATCTCACCCAATAATTAGATTCTATGTCATTTAATTTATTTATCATAATAACCATTTCTTATTTTACTAGCGTTAAAACTACCCTCAAATTATCTAAGTATAGTATCATCTATAACTCAAATAAGTTCATTATTAATATGTAATAAAAATAAAATAAAAAGAGATAATAAAAAAATTTCACAAAATTTTCAGTTTTGGCACCGCGGTGCTAGTCATAATGCCCTTTCTTCTTGTGTCTACCAAAATCCATGTCGTGGTGCCATATTCAGTGTCTTGGCCTCATGCCTGCTGCCCACTTTGTGTCCCATTTTCTTATCCAAGTTGCTTGCCCTATTCATTCCATTCATTACTCCCCATATAAGCCTATTAAATCTTTCATTTTAAACATATTTTTGCTTCATTTGTATACCCTATATAAAATTCTTACATTCACCAATAATAGTTTTCATCACAATTCATGTCATTCACCTATAATAGTATCCATCACAATTCCTGTCATGTAAATTATCAATAATGCATATACATTCAATCATTAAGTCATTACAAAAGAGATCAACATGTTCAATCTCTCAACCGTACATAAACCAGAATCTTTTTTTTCATATCATATTCAAATTATAAGATTGCCATCCTATAATAAACATAGTATAATGTCTAGATTATACGATTAAGAAAAGCAGTTAAGCGAATTCATTATCAAAACATAGAGAGTAGAACCTGCTTACCACAGGATCTAATGTCACAACCTATATCACTTCCAGCTTCGTGGTTTCACCATCAATACACCAATTTATGTGTCCTACACTCAAGATATAAATGTGATGGTTCAAATTATATTACCCCGCAAGTGCATGAGTGCATAGCAATACAATGTGTGTGAGCAAGAGTCGATCCCATAGAGAACGACAAACTGATTTAATTAAATTAAGTTACTAACTAAAACTAACTTTGAAAAGATGGATTATTAGCTTAAACTAAGAAGAATAATAAACTAAGAAGATAATCTGAAATCTAGAGCTATAAAATGATATAGGATAGATTGCAAGTGGCAAAGGTCTAGGGTTCATATTTCACCACTTAATGACTCCTCTTGCTATATGGATATTGGATTCAATGGTTGCTTGGGTTCATTCTTTCTATGATATGATTATTACTGTTTGGTGTGCGAGTCTAAATCAAGTGTTTTCACTCATTCCAATTACCTATGGTTTGTAGCATAATTGACATGAAAACCCATTACGATCAATAACTATGAACCAAATAGAATGGTTGTCCGTTAGGTCTGCACCTTAACCTTCTACTTTTCTCATTCAAGGAAGCTCATGGTTGTGTGTTAGGTGTGCACTTTAACCATGCATAGACAGTCAATAAGATTTATGAAACTAGTGATCAAGCAATCACACAAATCAAAAATTGAAATAAAATCCATGAATAAAAACATAGACTTCCATTAAACAATAAATAACCCAAATAACAAGGTTTACCAAAAAGGGCTACATCTTTACCCTAAAAAGAAGGAATTAGTACATGAAGAAAATAAAACATACTCCTTTCATGATGAACATCATAGTACAATTAGCCTTCATGAATTGCCTTTGCTATTCTTGAATCTCCTTCTTTCTCCTTAGAGTAGCCCCCAAGAAAACCCTGGACTCCCTCTGAAAAGCTCTCCAAAACTACTAAAAATAGGCTTAAAAACAAAGCATTCTATAAAATTAAGAAAATAATAAAATATTAAATCTATAGTTTGATCAGGCCACCACGCTGATCATTCTGCTCCTTTGTATCCTCAGCTCTACTCCCTTACTGCTGTGTTTGCTTTGCTGCCCCATATTTGCTTGCTTTCTCTCCTTTTCTCCACTCTTCCACTAACCTAAACACACAACAAAAACATGTGAAATTGACATAAACCTAATCAAATATTAAATGAAATTAAGCTTGAAAATACAAAATATAAGTGAATGAAATTCACTCATCAACATGTAATGAACATTTAAATGTAATATATGTTTCTAAATCACACTTGACTTAGATCTCATCCTTAGTTTATATTGAAGCCCCTACTAGGGTTTATTCAAATACTTAAGCAACTCCCTAGTTAAAGGGCACTGAGTGTATCAATGATAAGGGTTAATCATACCATACTCTTCTAAGTGTCATTTTATCAACTACTCAATATGCAACTTCTAATTTGCATATCTTCATCCATACATGAGTTAGGCTTTCCACCCCAAATTAGTCATAAGCATAATTTAACTAATTTCTTAATGCAATTCATATTCAAAACACCTTTTTCATCATCAAATTCACATTTCCCCAACTTTTAGCTTCCAAATTCTCAAATTACTTTCATAAACTAAAATTAACAAAATCTATTTAGTAGAATTGGTAATTGATAATTAATCACTAGTGGAAATCACTTAACATTCACTTTCTCTAACTGGAAACCTCAAATATAAGCTGTAGAGTGAAATTCCTAATTTTCCTCCTGATTCCACCTATCCATTCTGCCAAAATTGTTGTTTTCTCGACATTGGATTGTTATTACATAGTCTAACATCAATTTCCCCAACTTAAGCCACCAAAATCCATGCCAAACAAAACTATTTCCAAAGCTGGGGATGTATAGTGTTGGTCCCAAAGGTTAGACAAAATCTAAGAGGGGAGGGGTGAATTGAATACTTAAAAATTATTTCTCAACCCCTTTTAGGATTACTCTTTCCTCTAGCAATCAATCACTCAATGAACAAATGCACAAAATAAATAAGATACAATAATTTTTATGATGGTTCGATAAACACTCTACTCCACTCTTCCAAGAGCACTTTTCTCTTAGTGTCTTGTGTTCTAATATTCCCAGTAGCAGAAATACAATACTGTCCCTGACACTCTTCTAGATTCCAGCTCTAGGGAACATAAACAAGTGTCCCTGATACTCTTCTATATTCCAGCTCTAGAGGGCATAAATAAGTATCCCTGATACTCTTCTAGATTCTAACTTTAGGGGGCATATTCACAGTGCTCACAACACTCTTCTAGATTCTAGCTTTAGGTGACATGAATAAATAGCTCTTGTATACACTCAGATAATCATGACACTTCTTGAGTCTAGTCTCCTCCACTATCAAGGAAGTTTGTAAGAAATGAATATCAAAAGTTTAAGCACAAGAATTTTTCAGTAAGCATAAGGGAAGATTTCTGAAAGTTGAATGCAGAAGTAAATGATCTTCCCAAAGATAGTTGAGAACCTTCAAAGAAAAGTTGAGGAAAGTTTGAATGCAAGGCTATTGACTCTTGAAGGATTGCAAAAGTTTAGCTTTGATTAGTAAATACTCTCAAGAAGGTTTTGAATGATTTTCTCAATTCTTTGTTAGATCCTCCTACTCCAGCAATGCTTCATTTATAGTTGCTTTAAATTCTAGTCGTTAGTGGTAGGTGAGCTCCATTAATAATAGAGGTGAGCTCCATTAATAATAGAGGACGTTCTGATTGGTATATTTTGAATTCTCTAACTTCTGCTTATTTCTCATATTCTGGAATGCCCGTAGTGCCGACTTTGGATAAGATGATTTCTGGTTTCTTAATAAGCTTTAGTCGAGTTTTACTATAATGGCTGCCATCATTATTAATGTTGAGCAAAGGCCAATGATTCGTTCTAACCATTACTCATTTTTTACTTATGATAGATGAAGTATTTGTCTAGTTATCCATAAGACAAAGTTGCTACATCTTTGTCTTTCATAAGTGATAGATGAATAATCCTTTCTATTATTGTTAGACAACTCAACCTTTCAATTTCTTTATCTATTGCATCATAGAGGCATAGATGTCTTGTTGCGTCAGCACTTTGTCTATTGCGTTTGTCTGTTGTAAGTAACAGATGAAGTGTTGGATCGCAAATGGGTTTCCTTCATGCCTTCGTCTGATGGATATTTCTCTGCTTTGTCTATTATTGGCAGACTATTACTGACGAATTCCTTCACGCTCTTTGCTTCTTCCACTTTGTTTGTTGACAATAGATGATTATTAGCTCATTTGTGATAAATGAAGTTTTTGCTCTGCCATACGATTCTTGCTTCTCCATTTTGTTTGTTGATGGTAGACAAAGTTTTTATTTTGCTGAAAAGATCTTTACTTCTTCTGCCTTTGTCTATTCTCATCAAACAACCATTAGCATAACTATGGATTTCTTATGATAGATGAAATCTGTTGTATATATATTGTCTTGCATTTGTCAGATTAGATTTTCCACTTTAACAGATGAATGGAAATAACCAAGCCCTTTTTATTCATGCTTTGTCTATTACAACACTTCATCTTTTGCTTCTTTACTTGCTCAAGCCTTGTCGCCATGGAATATGTTTTTTGTGCTCATTTTTCTTTAAGACCTACAACATGATTCTATATGCTAAAAACGTGATAATATCCATTAGTACATAATCTTTAATCAAGTTTAGTTTGTCATCAAAACTATGCATTCATGTCAACATTCTCCCCCTTTTTGATGATGGCAAAACTTCATTAAAAATTATCTCATAAAAGATAATCTCCCCCTAAATGTATACAGATAAAAAAATGTTTGCAATGTTTAATCATTCCACAAGTTGTCATCTTCTGATGTTTCCTTATATATATATATATATATATATATATTCTCTCCCTGAGTAGTTAAAGAGTATGTAGTTTAATATTTCCCTTTTAAGATAATTTGCATGGTCTCTCCCCCTTTTTGTCAGAAGCAAAAAGAAAACATCCACTCCCAGTAAGAATCTTTGGCACTTCAATTTCCACCACTCGATGGGCTTCCTACTAGATCTTGTTCCTAAAAACCCTTCCCCAAATTTCTTCATTGCTATGGTGCAGAGAGAGACTGCTATTTGTGGGTTAAAATAGATTGAATGTGGGGGTGTACAAGGTGATTGATATAATATTTCAAAAAGGAGAGAATAATTTAAGCTAAAAATAGAATTGAATGTGATAACCATAGTTGTAAGTTAATTCTAGCAAGAAAATAAGGTATACTAAACTTTGGGAAACAATCTTCTGATAAAGTGCGAATGGAGAATGGAGCACTGTATACAAATAGCTTACTTCATCTGAGACTAAGTTTAGCCTTAAAATAGCATATTCAATGTTGCAATTTCAAGCATAGAAACATTAGAGATTTCACTTTCAAATCATTACATTTGTCATGCCTAATTCTCCTCTAATGTCACAGAAACTTTCTAATGACAGTGGCCTGGTAAAGATATCAGCAAGTTAATCACTTGTGGGCACATATTCTAGACATATATCATATTTTTTAACATAATCTCTAATAAAGTGGTGCTTAATTTCTATATGCTTAGTTTTCCAATGTAAAACTAGATTCTTTATTAAGCATATAGTACTGGTGTTGTCATATTTAATGGGTATGTCTCCTCTATAGCTTAGTCCATAATCGAGAAGTTTATTATTTCATCTATAACAATTGAGCGTAGCAACTTCCAACTACTATGTATTTTGCTTCAACTATAGAGAGAGCAACACTAGTCTATTTTCTAGAGAACCATGATACTAAACTATTTCCTAGAAATTGATAGGTTCCACTAGTACTTCTTCTATCAACTTTATATCCTCTAAAATTATCATTAGAATATCCAATGAGTTCAAATTTGTTTCCTTTGGGATAATAAAGTCCTAGATTTGGTGTGTCAAATAGATATTTAAAAATTTGTTTCACTACAGTAAGGTGAGATTCTCCAGGATTGGACTGAAATCTAGTACATAAGCAAATGCTAAAGATAATATCTGGTCTGGATGTAGTAAGGTAAAGGAGAGATCCAATCATACTTCTGTATAGTTTTTGATCTACAAGTTTGCCTTTTTCATCCTTATCCAGCATTGTTGATGTGCTCATTGGAGTATTTGTTGCCTTAACTTCTTTCATTTTGAACTTCTTCAGCATCTCTACTGGGATTGGCAAATATAATTTTCATCATCTCTTTGCTTGATTTGCAATCCAAGTAATTCAATTCTCCTATTATACTCATTTCAAATTCAGCCTACATGATCTTTAAGAAACCTTGATGGAGTTTTTCATTAGTAGCTCCAAATATAATGTGATTTACATAAATTTGAACCATCAAGATATCTTTATCAATATTTTTGATAAATAGAGTATTATCAACCTTTCCTCTATTGAATTTATGATCACTTAAGAATTTGCTCAACCTTTCATACTAAGCTCTTAGAGCTTGTCTTAAACCATATAATGCCTTAGTGACCTTATCAACATGATTGGGTTGATCATCATTTTCAAAACTAGGAGGTTGATTTACATACAATTCTTCACTTAAATATCTATTCAGAAATACACTCTTTATATCGATCTGAAATAACTTAAAGTTCTTATAGAATGCAAAAGCAGGTAACATTCCAATAGCTTCTAATCTAGCTATAGGGGCATATGATTCTTCAAAGTCAATTCCTTCTTGTTGAGAGTACCCTTTAGCAACTAATCATGCCTTATTTCTTAAAACTAACCCACTTTCATCTAGTTTGTTTCTAAAGACCCATTTAGTTCTAATTACATCGACATTCTTTGGTTTTGGAACTAGTTCCCATACTTTGTTCCTTTCAAACTAATTATGCTCTTCTTGCATTGCAATAATTTAATTTTCATTATTCAAAGCTTGATCAATGTTAGTTGGTTATATTGTAGATATGAAGGCATAATGACCATAGACATTTTGCATAGACCTTCTTGTTTTTATACTATGATATACATTTTCTATAATTTGCTTTCTAGGATGAGCAATAATAAATCTCAAATAAGTAAGAGGTTGATAAGGAACATTACCTACTCTTACCTCCTCTTCATTTTTTGAACTTTATATGTCTTTGCTATTGGTGTCATTCTCTTGATCCTCCAATTTGATCTTCTTTATATTTTTACAGCTTCATTTGCATTACTATCACACTCCTTTCTCCGGGTTGTACTTGTGTCATCAACTTTAACAGGAATGGACTCTTCTGCAACCTTTGTTTTCTTAATGTAGACTCTAAATGCTCTACTGTTGGAAGAGTAACCAAGAAAGATAGCTTCATCGCTCTTTGGATCAAACTTTCTAAGGTTATCCTTTCCATTATTTAGCGCATAACATAAGCATCCAAAGGGATGGAAATATGAGGTGTTTGATTTTCTTCCTTTCCAAAGATCATATGGGGTTTCTTTAAGATTGCTCTTATGGTAACCCTATTCAGCACATGGCAAGCAGTACTAACTGCTTCTCCCCAGAATCTTTAGGATAATTTACTCTCATTTAGCATGGTTCTTGTCATTACCTAAATTTTTTTATTCTTTCTTTCCATAACTCCATTTCGTTGAGAAGTTTTGAGGGATGAGAAATATGGTGAATTCTTGCTTCATCATAAAAATCAATGAATCTTCTGTTCTCGAATTCACCACCGTGATCACTACGGATGGATATAATAGACATTTGTTTATCATTTTGGACTAGCTTTAAAAAATTATAAAACATCAAAAATGCTTTGTCTTTGCTAGTCAAGAAAATTACCCATGTAAATCTAGAGTAGTCATCCACTATTACATATACATATCTTTTTCCTTCAAGTGTGACTATGTTTGATGGTCCAAATAAATTCATATGTAATAGTTCTAGTGGTATAGATGTAGATACTTCATTTTTAGGATGGAAGGATACTTTCGTCTGTTTTAATAATTGATAGGATTTTCATATTTAATTTTTGTCATAGTTTAATTTTCGTAGACTAATCACAGAATCCTTTTTTCACAAAGATTTGATATTTGAAATATTGATATGTCCCATCCTCTTATGCCATCCCCATAGATCAGCCTTGATAGCAATTAAGCATTTTCCAACTATATCATCCAACTGTACTAGATAAATATTTTCATGCCTTTTTTTTGCTAAATAATAAATCATTGTCTATACTGAATACATTACATGCAGATGATTCAAACATAACTTTGTAACCCTTGTCATATAATTGACTGATGCTTAGCAGATTGTGCTTGATTCCTTCTACGTATAATATATCCTCTATGCATGCATTGAATAAATCATAAACTTTACCTATTCTCTTGATAAAACCTTTATCATTATTGCCAAATGCTATTGTTCCTCCATCCATTGACTTTAATTCTTTCAACATCTTTTTGTTCCTGATCATATGTCTTAAACAACCACTATCCATGAACTATGCATTTCCAAACATAGCTTTAAGACGTATCTGCATTCAAAGAAAATTTTCTTCTTACCTTTTTGGTACCCAAGTATTAGGTCCAATGATGTTAGTGGAAAAGTATGTGACATAAGTGTGTGCTCATTCCTTGTGCTTCAATCTCATCTTAGCACATTTTGCTTGCAACTTTTTGGCATAACAATCATACACCTAATGTCCAAATCTGTTATAAAAATAGCAAATATTTGTGACTTTGCTAGATGCAATATATTCCACTAGTTTCTCTATCCAAGAATATTTCATGAACCTTCTAATATTTGGACAATTTTCCCTTTCTTCTATAAGGTTCACTCCCTTGGACCATCCAACAAATTATTATAAATTTTCATCATCTGACTGTTCATAGCCAAGTCCCTTTTTGCTATTTTAACTAGTCATTCTCATAAATTTGGTCACAGATTCTCTTGGATTAGAGAATTTACTTAGCATATTGTTTAATAATTCTATCTCTTTCTTCAGATCTCCAACCTCTTTTTGTTGAGATGGATTTCTTTCTGCCATAATAGAATTTACTTTATAGTTGCATCAAAGTGTCTTTTCTTTTGAGTAAGTTTCTTGCCGAGTGATTCGAACTCACTAAAGAGAGAGTTGTATGATTGTTGTAACTTATCAAGGTTTTTGCATTTGTTACAAGTGCTATTTGAACTTGAATAGTCAAGATTGTAAGAGTAATATGAATTTACCTTTGTCACCAGCTCCATTGTGCACTACTCTTTGATGGTGATTTGATTTGTTTATTCATTCTCCATCTGGGCCATGCAGCATATTTTTGCAAGGTTTCCAACTTCGTTGTTACCTTTCTTACTTGAGTTGGTTCCTTATGATTCTTTGTAATTCACATAATTCCTCTGGCTTGGTTTCTTGAGGACTTCTTGAAATAATTCTTTTCTTTTTGATCATCCTTCTCATTCATATTTACTTTTTATTCTTTAAGACATTTAGGAGACATGTGTTTGATCCCTCCACATCTATAGCATGTAGGGAGATCCTTCTTTCTTTCAGTCATTTTCTTTTGTTATCTAGGTTGTCTCCTTGATGAGCTACCTCTACTGCTTCTTGCAAACTTTTTGAAATTTCTGACCAACATAGTCATATCATCTTCAGATTGTGATGCTAGATCACTGTTGCTTTCTTCGGTCACTTTCAGGGCAATATTTTTCTTTGGCTTTGCCGGCTCTTCCTCTATTGCTGTAATCTTTTGGTTCCATGTTCCGGCAATGCCCTTAGTATCTTCATCACCTATTCAGAATTTGTAACTTCTATTTCCAAACCTTTTAAAACATTAGTAACTTTAGAAAAATGAGTATAGATTTCAGATATACTTTCTCCTTCATCTTAAAATTTTCTATTTTTCCTATTAACATATTTCTTCTAGTTTCCTTGACTTGTGAGGAACCTTCATAAATAGACGCTATCCCATATATCCTTTATAGTAGTGCAAAAGGATACTCTATCAAACTCAGATGAGGATAGTTTACAAAATAAAGAGTTTATAGCTTTTGCATTATTTTAGACAGAGGTGGCTTCCTCTTTAATCCATGCATCTACTTCAGTAGTGGGAAGAGTGATTCTAACTTTAATAGCCCTCAAAGATTCCATATCATTAGCAATAATAAATTGCTTTATCCTTAACTTCCAGTAAGTGAAGTTAGTTCATCAAATAGGGGTGGCTGAGAAGATGATTGCCCCTGGGTGAATATTTGTAATGAGGATAATAGGTTTGCCATTGGATCACTACAAGTGTTTGTATAGCCTACTTTGATACCACTTGTTGGTCTCGAAGGTTAGACAAAACCCAAGAGGGGAGGGGTGAATTGGGTACTTAAAAATTATTTCTTAGCCCCTTTTAGGATTACTCTTCCCTCTAGCAATCAATCACTCAATCAACAAATGCACAAAATAAATAAGACATAATAATTTTTATAGTGGTTTGAGTAAATACTCTACTCTACTCTTCCAAGAGCACTTTTCTCTTAGTGTCTTGGGTTCCATGATTCCTAATAGCAGAAATACAATAGTGTCCTCGACACTCTTCTAGATTCTAGCTCTAGGGGGCATAAACAAGTGTCCCTGACACTCTTCTAGATTCCAACTTGAGGGGGACGTAAACAAGTATCCCCAATAGATTCTAGCTCTACAGGCATATTCACAGTGCTCCCAACACTCTTCTAGATTCTAGCTCTAGGGGGCATGAATAAATAGCTTTTGTCTATACTCAGACAGTCACAACTCTTCTTGAGTCTAGTCTCTACCACTATCAAGGAACTTTATAAGAAATGAATATAAAAAATTTAAGCACAACAATTTTTCAATAAGCATAAGGGAAGGTTTTTTAAAAGTTGAATGTATAAGTAAATGATCTTCCCAAAGATAGTTCAGAGACTTCAAAGAAAAGTTGAGGAAGGCTTGAATGCAAGGCTCTTGATTCTTGAAGGATTGCAGAAGGTTTAGCTCAGATCAGTAAATGCTCTCAAGAGGGTTTTGAATGATTTTCTCAATTCTTCATTAGTTCCTCTTGCTCCAGTGATACTTAATTTATAGTTACTTTGAATTCTAGCCATTGGTGGTAAGTGAGCTCCATTAATAATAGAGGACGTTCTGATTGGTGTATTTTGAATTCTCTAACTTTTGCTTATTCCTCGTATGCTAGAATGCCTACGACACCAACCTTGGAGAAGATGATTTATGGTTTCTCAATAAGCATTGGTTGAGTTATTACTGCAATGGCTGCCTCTTTCATTAATATAGAAAGATCGTTATTAATGCTGAACGAAGACCCGATTCATTCTGATTGTTGCTCATCTTTTACTTATGATAGACAAAGTATTTGTCCAATTGTCTAGAAGACAAAGTTTCTTTGTCTTAGTCATTCATAAGTGACAGATGAATCATCCTTTCTATTGCTGCCAGATGAATCAACTATTCAATTTTTTTGTCTGTTGCATCGTAGAGGCATAGATGTCTTGTTGCTTTAGTGCTTCATTTTTTGGGTTTGTTTGTTGTCATTAACAAATGGAGTGTTGGATCATAGATGGATTTTCTTCACGCCTTGATCTAATAGAATATTTCTCTATTTTGTCTGTTATTGGTAGACGATCACTTATGAATTCTTTGCTCTACCAAATGCTCTTTGCTTCTTCCACTTTGTCTATTGACAATAGACGATTATTAGCTTACTTGTGATAGATGAAGTTTATGCTTTGCCATATGATTCTTGCTTCTTTACTTTATCTGTTCTCATCAGATTACCATTGGCATAACTGTGGCTTGCTTATGATAGACGGAATCTGTTGTATGCATATTGTCTTGCATACATTAGATATGATTTTCCAATTTGATAGATGAATGGAAACAATCAAGTCCTTTTCATTCATGCTTTGTCTATTACAACACTTCATCTTTTGCTTCTTTACTTGCTCAAGCCTTGTCACCATGTAATATATTTTCTGTGCTCATTTTTCTTTATTACTTGCAACTTGATTTTCCATGCAAAAAACTTGATAACATCCATTAGTACATAATCTTTAATCCAGTTTTGTTTGTCATCGAAATGATGCATTCAAGTCAACATATGGGAGGGCTGGAAACATATGGGGCTAGAAAACTGGGATGGTGGAGTATTTTAAGCTCTACACCTTATAGTGCTCTAGTGGAGCACGTAACTATATGTACATGTCGTCCATCTGGGATACTTTCTACCATATTCGAACACTGTATTTCCTTCCTATTCTTCCTATCCCTCATTCCTTTAAACATGCCTATTCAAATATCCTATTTATATTTCCAAGCACCACACGTTGCTGCCCGATTAGTCAGCCTATGGAAAAATGTTTAAGGCCTCATAGTGTGCCACTATGAACATCTATCTTAGTCTTGGATGTCTTGAGGAATGGATTCCTAATAGAATAGGAGTAGTTTGATCACCATTTTTCATATCTAGCTCATAAAATTCAGCAGGGAAAACCAAATCATTTACTTGCACCAGAACATCCTCAACTACACCTTCAGGATAGGTAATGGATTTGTTAGCCAATTGATTCAAAACACCAGATTTATTCAAAGGTCCAAGTTTTAAACAAGAATATAAAAAATATGGCATAGCATTAATGGAAGCTCTTAAATCTAGCATGGCCTTCTCAAGTCTAGTGTTACATATCATACAAGAAATAGTAAACATACTTGGATCTTTACGCTTTGCAGGGATTTTTCTTTGAATAACTATAGAATCATTCTCCCCTACTCTCACCTTCTCATACCCTTTAAGTTTTTGTTTCCTCTTTATTGTACATAGTTATTTTAGGAATTTAGAATAATGAGGTACTTATTTAATGACATCAAAAAGTGGAATATTTATCTCGCATTTATGAAAAGTCTCATAGAAATCTTTATAGTACTCATATTTTTTAGATTCTGCTAAAGCCTGAGGAAAAGGAGGCATTAGCTTATATTCAAAAAGAGGCAGAAACTTACATTGGGTTACCACATTGTCATCAGTAATGTTCTTATCTATAATGAGACTTTTCTCCTTTTGTTGCTTCATTGGTGTCGGAGTTGATTTTGCTAGAATCTCAACCTCTTTACCACTTCTCAAAATGATTGCACTTACATTTTCTCTTGGATTCACCACTATTTGAGATTATAATTTTCCCAAACCTTGTGCCTCTAGCCAACTAATTGTAGTTGCCATTTGACTTACCTGGTTGTCCAAACGTTGAATGTAAGCCCTCGTCTCCTATTGAAATTGCAAAGTATTAGTGGTAAGAGACTTAATAATATCTTCTAAAGACATACCAGAGTTAGAAATTTGTCCCTATGGTTATTGTCTAGGGGGCTATGGCTGCTTATATTGCTAGAAACTTGGGCGGTTTTGAGTCATGGGCTGATTTACTTGTGGGTTCCCATAGCTAGAATTTGGGTAATCCCTCCATCCTGAGTTGTATGTGTTCGAATAAGGATCATACTTCCTTTGTGGTTGCCTAGAAAAACCACTCATCGCATTCACTTACTTGATAGGCTCCTCTTGAAGAGTTGGCCACATATTAGTTAGATTCCCTACAACCGAACAAATGCCACAAGCCTTTGCCATTTGCATATTACCTACAGCCATTTGACAAATAAGATAAGTTAGATCTGTAATCTATTATTGAAGGAAGGAAATACTTAACCCATCAATAGGCTTGGATAGAGAGTTAGTGCCAAATTGTTGTGATTTGACCACCTTATTTGCAATCAAGTTTCTTACAACTTTAGGAGTTTTATCCACCAAAGCTCCTCCACTAGCAGCATCAATCATGCTCCTTTCAATGGGAAGAAGACCCTCATAGAAATACTAGATGAGTAGCTTCTCACTAATCTAGTGATGTAGGCAGCATGTACATAATTTCTTAAAACGGACCCAGTATTCCTATAGGGATTCTCCATTATACTATCTAAAACCATAAATTTCCTTTCGAATGTTGGCTACCCTTGAAGCTAGGAAATATTTATCCAAAAATAACCTTTTCATCTCGTTCCAAGCGTTAATACTCTTGGAGGGTAGATAATAGAGTCAATCCTTAGCCAAATCCTTCAAAGAGAATGGAAAGGCTCTTAACTTAATTTGCTCTTCTGTCATCCCGTGGGTTTCATACTCATACATACCACATAAAACTCCTTTAGATGCTTGTGAGGATCTTCACCTACAGGACCATGAAGAGTGGGCAAGAGATGTATTAGTCCAGATTTTAATTTAAAATTAGTAGTAGTATCTAAAGTAGGAAACATTATTCACAAGAGTTGTTAGTTCAAAGTAGGGGTGACAAGCTCTTTCAAAGTCTGATTTTCATCCATGATTCCCTTCTCTTCTAAATTAGAAGGTAAATTATTCTCTTTAGAATTTCTTCGAGCTTCACTCCTTAACCTGTGCAAAATTCTCTCTATTTTTGGTTTTTAGTGCAAATCACCTTTATTAGAAGATTGAGTTGCAGTCATAAACAATCAAGGAAACTTTAACAAATAAGAAAAAGAAAAATCAAAATTTTTTCAAAGATTTTAAAAATAAAATAAAGGTCACAAAAGCACAAAAATCAACTAGAATTACTCCTTAGCAATGAAATCAAAAATTTGATGGGCAATTTTAGGAAACCAAATTTAAAACCTTTACTCCTGAAAATTACCTATAGTAGTGTGAGTAGGTATCTATCTCAAGGAGAGTATCTAATCAAGTTTTATGCAATGTGAATAAGAATAGGGTGATTTGAGGAATTAACTTAGACGTAATTCAAATTTAAATATTTAAATCAATGAAAGAAGTAAACCATGGTCCAAGTCAACAACCATAATCATAATCTCATAACTGATCATTGATGCAAGTATAAGCCAATACACACTTTGAATATTTACCATTGGAACTATTTTTTTTATCTCTCCTTCAACATAGTTAATTAGAAACATGTGATCCAATTAACCCAAACTACTAAAAAACCCAGACATGTGCTAGAGGTTTAATCTAATAGTAGCTTAAATTTATAGAGAATGGTGAAGCTAAACAACATAAGCACGCACGGTTTCATTTAATTTAATCAAATAGTCTTCCTAAAATGTAATAATTGTTGATGCGGCGAATCATTAAATCTTAGTTGCTTCACAAATTAAAGAGATCAAATAATTATGAATTTGATATTTAATCAAGCAATAGATTGTAATGAATAATAAACTAGTAGGCCTCATAGCAATTAAATGCAATAATAATGAAAATAAGCATAGAAGAACATTCGATGCTCAAAGCATAAATTGAATAATAAAAACTATTTAGATCTCATAGTATATTGATTCTAAGGCTTCAGTTTCCCTTGACCAAGTATAAGAAATTAGCCACATAGGGTCATGAAAACACAAAGAAAAAAATGGAGAAGAGAGAAGAGAGAGATCAATTCCCTATGCCAAGAAGCTTTGTTTCTTATAGTTTACCCTCTTTAAATAAACCAATTTAGAATTATTTTACATATCCATATAGTTTCCCTAAGTTCCCTTCCACACAAGTATTAAAAATTGGTAAAATTAACATGTCTAGCTGCAATGCACTAGCGCCATAACATCGAAAGTCACTACCTATTGGACCTACTATCCCATTGCACTTTTTTGGTGTTGCGACACTACTTCTTGCTGTCTATTTTCTTCTCCGATTTAGACACTTTCTCCACTTAGTTGTCCTTTATGCAACCTGAATATCTCAAAACTCAAAACATAAAAGTTGTAGAGATTTTTCTTATCTTTCTATATTATCTCGAATCAACTCAATCGAAGGTCAGATGAAAGAGTTATGCCCATATTATGAAGAGATGCTAAAGTTGAACAAAATCATCCAATTAGCTTCTTTTGCACTTAACAAGTCCATGTGTCTCCTAAATCAAAATATAAGAATAATGAGTACATTTAGAAACTAAATAAGTATAAAGGGAATAAAATATGATATTTTACATTCTCATCATTGGCCACAAAAAATGGTGGCTAGTCACAAAACACATGGTTTTCAACTTCAATAGCTTACAAGATTTGAGAAATGGTGGCTATCAACTCTTGTTTGTCAATTTTTTGGTCATCAAACAACTATAAATTATCGCAAATTCCCAAAAGAGTGACACCTTATCACCCTTAGCAAGTTGATACTTCATCATCTTTGTGGGAGTAACTTCATCTTCTTCACTTGCCTTCTTGTAGTAGCTGTTGGAGATCTTCTCTTTGTGAGGCAAGTGCCATGTTGCTCTCTAATGGCAGCCATTCCTAAATGAGATTTAAACTAAAACTCCACCATGGTGCACAGTTGGTTCCCTCACTAGTGATGTGGTGGGTTTGGAGCTTTTATGCTTGGGCAGCCATTAGAGAGCAAGCTATAACTATTAAAATACTTTAAGAACTTAAGAAAACTTCATAAAACAATGTTTGAAAGGCTCAAACTCTTACAAAACATTGGAGCTAATACTTTATTAATGGATTTTGGACTTGTTCTAAGGTGATAGCAAGTCCATTGTTGGAGGTTGAGACCTAATTGCTTATGGAATATGACTTAGGGAATGAGCTCTTTGAAACTTGAGATTAAGATGCAAATGATGTTTTGATGTCAACTCTTCAAATGTGAACCTTAAATTGACCTTGTTTGTCCACGCTTGATAAACTCAAGGGCGTCTAACCTCCGTTGATGGTCATGAAGCCTTGGAGATGGGCATATCATGGATGAAATTCAATCCTTAAGTTATCCTAAGTTAATCTTAGGGTGAAATCCATCTCACTTTGAATTTCTACAAGAGAAGTGATGGTCAAATTCTAATTCCTAGCAAGTGCGTGAGTCTATCGCAGTATAGTGTAAAAAAATAGGGGTCAATCCCATAGAGAATTGATCAAACTAAATCAAATTAACCTAGCTACTTTTATTGAGAAAATCCTAAATCAAGTAGATGAGAAGTAAACAAAGTAAACCAAATTCTAAAATTATTAGAAATAACTAAAATAGTGAATGATAAAAGAGAAACTTCTCAGGATGCAAGATTCTAGGGATTTGATTTTACCACTCACTCAGATCCTATGTCGTTGGGATATTGGCTTCAATTCATTATCTTAGGTTTATTCTGTCCAATATATGATTATCACCATTAGGTGTCCACGTTTAGGTCAATTATTTTCAACCATCAAATTACCTATGGCATGTAGTGTAATTGAGGTTGAAAATCCATTAAGATCAAAAGAACTTTAATGAACCAAATAGAATAGTTTAGCATAATGTTTCTATCATAACCATTTATTCATTTATTCAAGAGAGCTATCTCATGGTTTAGCATAAGGCGTCTACCATAACCATGTCTTAGAAAATCAATTCAATTCATAAAATTGGTGATCAAGTAATTTAATAAATCAAATGATTACCATAAGCATAATGAATGAAACAAGATAATATTGACTTGATTAACCAACATCCTTAATTAACATAGAATATCTATGAGTGGCTACATCATCACCCTAGAAAAAGAAAATTAGTTCATGAGAAAATTTAAAAAACACTCTTCATGGTTAGCATGCTGTATAACTTGATTTTCCTAATGCAAGTAGACATAATCACAAGTAATATAGGTAATCTGAGTTGAGTATCGTTTCCATGAGAAAGTATATTGTTACACACTAAGTACCAAACTTATATGAAATCTATATTATTTGATTGAGTGAATTGCAATAATTATTATAAAAACTAAATCTAAACAAAATAATGGAGCTAACATATCACAAGAGTATGGGAAGAAAATTTTAATGGATGAATTATCTAAGGATTCAACTTCAACTAGCAAAATCACTTGTATTGATAAATTGCATAGAGTAAATTATCATTCATCTCATTGTCAATTGGATGCACTAAAGTATCTACCAACATTTCTCAAGTGCTATGATAGGTGTGCTTATTAAAGTGATCTACTATGTATCCATGCAAATCCACAATAATAAATAATAAGCCTTGGCATCCAGGTGTAACATATGTGCTCATAAGGTCATACTCACACAGATAGCACATGTATAATAGCTATTTCTAGTCTTCATTACATCATATGTTCTTCAATTCAAGAATCTGTTCCTAATTCAACTTTTTCAAGTATTAATTAAAAATCTTAGTGAATGCATATAGAGCCAATCACATGTATGCATTAAGCATAGAAAAGATGAAATAATGAGAAAGAAAATTAAACTCAAAAATCAAACATCTACACAAGATTCATTATTAGGATCCATCTAACCCTAAAGGAAAGAAATTTAGAACATCATATTTGAATTAAAACCAACTGATTAATTGATAAACATCAACATAATTCAAGTATAAATGTTGATTCAAAAATAATAGATAAACTAAATAGAAAGAAAATAAAATATTTAAGTTGCAGCAACTTTATCTGATGATCTCCCTTGCTCAAAGTTCTTCTCCATTGTCTCCTTGCAAAAAGTCCTCTCTTGAACATATTAACCTCCTTTTTATATCCACCATAATAAGGGTTAAAAATCTCTTGTATAAATTAAATAATTTTTATGCATAAACCATGAAGTTTCTAAAATAGACAAACTGCCGCAAGTAGGGGGCCGCAGCTTCCAACTTTTGTTTACTGGGTGCTCTTTTCTACATGATGGGCACCATGGCTCCCACTTGGGGGTCGTGGCTCTCAACTACTTTCCACCATTTTTTCTCTATTCTTAGCATTTTGGTTTATTCCCCAACTCCATTGCATTTCCTCTTTCATCTTTGTTGATTCTTCCATGTTTCCTTCCCCTTTCTTGCATTCATGTGTTTACAAACAAACACCAATAACAATCACATTAAATTAACTCAAATAGCTCAAGACCAAGCTAAAGATTAATTAAAATGATATGATATAAGTGAATAAAATTTACTTATCAAATACCCCCAAACTTAGCTTTTGATCACCCTCAAGCAAAATAGTAACTACACTCATGAAATAATTAAGATAGTATCTCGCATTCAATCAAGAATGTGCTAGACAAATTGCCCATATACATGTAACTTAAAAATTATTCAAAACACTAGCCATGTAATCTCATGAAACTCGTGCTTCATCAATCTCTTCATGAAATGAGAATATGTGTGTGTGTGTGTGTATGCATGCACTTTGTCAATCTAATGCTACATACATGCTTTTCAATCAATGATATGCAATCCTGTAATTCTAATGATTTTCATGCAGCATTCCATAGCTTATTTTTCATAATCCCTCTCCACTAATGTGGACAACTTTATTCACTTAGATCAATAGGTCTTTTTTAAGCATGTAATGAGGCCTTGGGTTTGGTTAACAAAAGAAAAGGTATAAGGATTCACAAAGTAAGAGATCATAATTGAATTTATACTTGAATGTTCACTCTCTTGACCTATCAATTAGGGTTCTTTCTATTTTTATGGGTTGTATTACTACCACACCCCCAAAATTATTTTCTTTTGAATTATTTGGGATGTGATTCCCCAATTAAAGGATGAATCCTTGTTGATTCTTTTCATTTTGTCCTTTTTATTTTCCTTTTGACATTCTTCTTTAAATACCCCTAAACTTATCTTCTTTTGTATCACTTATATCTCTTTAAAAACCATGTGTATAGAATATTTCTCTTAAGAGGTCAAGCATAGTTTTTTAGGTTGAAAAGTTTTGGATGATGAGGCTATAGAAAAAAAAGTTGAAGAGTGGTCTTTCATATACTTTGCATGTGTCATTCTTTCAATACGGCTCAAAGGGGACACTAGTGACATAAATGCACTAGGTTAGTTTGAAAGGCTCAAATGGATCAAAGAATGCCCTTAATCATTTCTAAGTAAACATTTTATCTAGTATTTTTCCTTAAGGGATAATCAAATAAGTTCTAGTCTTCTCATGCCAATCAAAATATGTCCTTGAATTCACAACATTATCAACTAGTCCACATACACTTCACATGATCATGACATAATGTGCTCGAAAATAATTTTATCAACCATGAAAAAGAAGGACTTATAACAAGAATTATTAAATCACAAGGTAGCATCTATCTTTCATTCTCAATCATGTATAATGGCAATCAAAAACTAAGCCTATGTTACTGATCATCAAGAGAGAATCCTATTCAGTTTCAATGTTTTAGTACCATTTGCTTTTGAATTTTCTTAGCTAAGTCATCAAAAAGTTGAGCCCATTGAGAAAATTTTTTATGGTCCCACCCCCAAACTTAAATTGAATATTATCCTCAATGTGAAAGAATGAAAGAAAGTTAAGATTAAGGGCTTCCCTAAATGGAGTGATGGTGTTTTGTCATGTATTCTCCTCTGAAGGCAGTCAAGAATTTATCAAACACTTGATGGTTGCTAGGAGAGACTATTTGAAATCAAGAAATTTGAACAAAAACTCATAAAATATATATATATATATATAAACTAAACAAAACAGGTCTATGAATCCTAAAAGAAAGAAGGGAAAAGAAGTAGTTCTGATTTATAGTCTTTAGCTTGACTTCGTCACTTCTTCATGCATTCCATTTAAATTTATCCCCTGCTTTATCACTTTTGATTTGGATGTTGTGCATACAACAAATAGGGTTGGTTCCCTTGATGTTTGTTAGTGTCCAACTGAAGGCATATTCCTGCTCATGTAGCATTTGCACTAGCTGTTCCTTCTAAATTTCTTCAAGCACGGATGAGGTGATTGTTGGCAGGGTGAAAGGCTCTCCCAAAAATGTATATTTGAGATGTGATGGTAGAGACTTCAACTCTAGGTTCAATGGTTCATCAATGGAGTGCATGGAGTGTCTAGTCTTAAAGTGGATCAGTTCCTCCAATCTGACAGTTTGCCCATGAGGCTTATCTCCTACTTCAAGTGTGTTGGTGGGCTGGTCAATTGTTTTATGTTCTTCCACAAGTTCTTTCACTACATCAACCCTAAAATAGTCATAAAAAATATTAGATAGTTTCATAACTTTAAAAATATTAAATTAACTTTCTTATACTGGACACACATTGTGAGCTTGCCCTTTTGTAGATCAATTAACATATGTCCAATAGCTAGAAATGACTTCCCCAAGATGAGTGGAATCTGTTAGTCCTCTTCCATGTTAAGAGCTATGAAATTTATAGGAAAGATGAACTTGTCAACTTTTACCAAAATATCTTTCACAATACCCCTTGGATATCTAATTATGTGATCAACTAGCTGAAGTGCTACTGTGTCCTCTTTGACCTCTCCCAATCCTAATTTTCTAAAAATAAAAAGAAAGCATTAAGTTAATACTTGCACCCAAATCACACAATGCCTTTTTAAAATAGAATCACCAATAGTGTTAGGGATAGTGAAACTCCCTAGATCTTTCATCTTTGGCAATTTGTTTTATAGGATGCCTGAAAATTTCTCATTAAACTTCATAGTTTCATATTCCTTCAACTTCTTTTTGTTCTCCTTCAAGAACTTTTCATAGTTCAGCATCTATGTTAAAGCATCTACAAAAGAATATTAATATGCAAATTTTTAAATACATCTAAAAATTTTAAAAATTGCTTATCTATTTTGTGTTGTTGGAGTCTTTGAGGAAATTGAATTGGAGTCACATATGGCTTAGGATTATTTGGAAACATTTTGCTCTTTCTTGCCTCTTGTGGTTATTCAATCACTTCCTCTTATCTTTCTTTGGGAGCTGGTTATCCTACATCTTCATCTCCCACTTGTTTACTGCTTCTTAAAGTTACAACCTTTACCATCTCAATCAAATTTTTCTCTTTGTTACTAGGTAAAGAACCCCACTATCTTCCTCATTATTCCATGAAAAGTTAGGATGATTGTGCCACCTTGGATTGTAAGCATTATTGTAGGGGTTGTTCTACTGCCAGTGAAAATTTCCAACAAAGTTAGCATTCTCACTAGGTTATGCAAAAGTATTGCCTACCTGACATTCCATGCTAGGGTGTCCTCCACCATAGAATTCACATGTCACTCTTTAAATTTTCATTGCTGTAGCATTCATGTTGTCTATCTTCTGATTCAGTGCTTTAAACTATGCAGTTATTATAGTGAGAGAGTCCACTTCATGCACTCGACTAGTCTCCTCATTGATAGCCCCTTAGTAGGCCATTAATAACTATTGGATGTCATTTCCTCCAACAATTCATAAGCTTCTTCTGGTATTTTATTACTCAATGATCCTCCTACAACTACATCAATCATAGAACAAAAATTTAGGCTAGACCCATTGTAAAAAGATTGTACCTACATCCATATGGTTAGTCCATGATGTGGACATCTCCTTAGCAAGTCTTTAAATTATTCTTTTGATTCATATAAAGATTCATTATTTATCTACATGAAATCTATGATAACATTATGCATCTTTGCAGATTTTACAATGGGAAAAAACTTACCTAGGAACTTATATGCCATAGTATCCCATGTAATGATTGATCCTACAACTAAAGAAGAAAGCCAACTTTTAGCTTTGTCCCTAAGAGAAAATGGAAATAATCTCAATCTAATTGCATCATTAGAAACTCCATTATATTTGATTGTATCAAAAATTTCAAGAAAAGCATCAATGTCGCTATTTGGGTAATCTCTTCATAGTCCACTGAATTGCACCAATTGTTGAAGCATTTGAATGAGAGATGACTTAGTCTCAAATTGTTTACTTGAATTGTTGGTCTCCTAACGCTTGATGTGTTGCCCTGAATAGTTGGAGCAGTATAATCTCCCAAGAGCCTGCATGGATTTTTAACCTCACTAGCTTCCTCCATCTTTTTAGTCACCTATAAAAATCTCTAAAAACAAAGAAAAGAAAAGAAGAAAACAACAAATAGCAAAAATAGATTGACTAAAAGATTAAACTATGCACAAAAGAAAAACTAAATTAATACCAATCTCAATTAGCATTGATATTAGTGAGTAATTTTAATTACACCCCGGCAACGGTGCCAAAAACTTGTTGGGTCTCGTGCAAGTATACATGATCATAAGTAATATAGATAAGGTGAGTTGAGTATTGTTCCTATGAGAAAGTATGTTATTACATACTATGTACCAAACTTATATCAAATTGGTATTATTTGATTGAGTGAATTGTACTAATTGTTATAAAAACTAAATCTAAACAAAGTAGTGGAGCTAACAGATCACAAGATCAAAGGAAGAAAAATTAATGGATAAAGTATCTAGAGATTCAACTTCACCTAGCAAATCCACTTGTATTGATGAATTACATTGAGTAAATTATCACTTCTCTCATTGTCGATCGGATGCACTAAAGTATCTAGCACCCTGATGTACTCATAATATACCATGTTTTAATGCCTAAATTCACATATATTTTGGATCCTCTTTTGATGTAAATTTAGTGGTTTATAAGTACATTCCAGAAAATCTATAATTAATTTGGTTATTACTTGATAAGTGAATTCTATGTTGATTTATTATGTCTATTTGGAGATAATTAAGTGCATGAAATGAAAGAAAATATGGAATATATCAAGGTCAAGAGAGGACCAAAATAATGGAGTTTGGATAATGAACAAGTCGTTGAAAAATGAAGATTACAAGCTCAAGAAGTCTATTATCATGGCATCTAATGTGATGAAAATATGGCATCACTTTGAGGCCATTTTGGGTATAGATGGAGATGGATTCAGCTCAAGTGTTCAACATATAAGTTTTGGCCCATAAATTTATCTATTCAAAAAATTAAGAATCATAGGATTTAGTGTCAAAATATAGAAGTTATAGCCAAAAAATTACAACTATATCAAACTTCAATCCCACTAACAAAAATTTCAGATGTGCAAAAAACGGTATCCATTGTGGTCATATTTTGGCATATTTTGAGAATTATTTGGAACTAATATTCAACATGATAGTTATATATCTCAAAGTTATCTATCTAATGCATCAAGAATCACATGATTATAAGTTTTTATTAAGAAGATATAATTAAAAGAGTGCAATCCCTTTGGAACTTCTGATACATTAATTCTAGAAGTCATCAAAAGGTGTCGCTTTGAGCTTAGACGACTCATGATAGAGGACGATTTAGAAAAAGTAATCAAAATAAAAGATGTAGCCCTTAAAATCATATATCTAGCTAAGAATCATTAATTTTGAGTTCATAGAAAAATGTTATGATCAAAATGATAAACCTACTCTAGACCTTCAAAATTTCTTAAGCAGTGAAGTATTAATGTCTGAATTTCTGAAACAATGAAGTATTAATGTCAGAATTTATGAAGTAGTGAAATATTAATGTTAGAATTTCTAAAATAATGAAGTATTAATGTTAGAATTTGTGAAGCTATTTTACTATTAGAATTTCTAAAGCAGCTTAACAAATCTCTGAAGTTAATATTTCAAAAATTCTAAAGGGATTCAAAAGCTTCATCTTCAGAATTTCTAAAGCAGCTTCATGAGAAGCTTTAGAAGGATTTTTCAACAACAACTTTTAGGAGAAAGGTTGAAAATTTTAGAGTGTTTCAGAGGGATGAAATTATAGATAGAAGTAGGGAGTTACAACACCTATTAGTCTAAGAAGTCGTAAAATTGTAAATTATTTTGAAGTACACAAATTGAGTTGTATTTAGAAGCTAATTTTCATGTGTCAGATGCTACAAATTTTAGAATCTGAGACATGTGGATTGTGAAGTTATTATTGTAAGATTATTTTTGGGCACAAGATTTGTTGAAATTTTTTAAAATCATGATGTGCAACAACTCAATTATTTTTATAACTCCTATTTTTATGCATTATAATGTTTTGTAAGCTATATTTTTGTGGGGAAATACTGGGTTATTATTGGAAGAGGATCTCTATGCGTAAAGGCATTATAATTCATGGAGGAGTTCTAGTAATACTTTGCTACTTCAGTTATTTAAAGACATCATCCAGGACACATAAGGGACAATTCGATAGAGTGTGTACGTGAGAAACAAAGGAGCAAGAGAAGGATTCCAAGTTCTGCAACATGCATAGTTTGATGATTATTTTTTTTAATTTTTAGCGTGAACTAATTTTCCTTTTCTAGGCCAATGATTTAGCCCTCCTTGATATTCATTGTTAACAGAGATTGTTGGTTTATTAATTCAATGTAACGCCCCACCCTGCCGGGGCTGTTACTCCATTTTACACTGCAAATCCACTATGATCATACTATGACTTTCCCACTTCCAGGGTGGGGTTGCTCTGATACCATTTTCTAATTTATCTATTTCTTATCAATAATTGGACAAAGTCTCCCTTGAAAATAGGGCTATCCACCTAGGTACAAACATTCATCACATATTAGAATACATTTTCTCCATTATAATTCATAAAAATAAGAAATTATACACTCTAATATTCCTCCATTCATCTACATAACAACCTTACAACTCCACAGGCTACCCAGGACTGCAGCAGCATCATGATGGCAATAAATGTGCTCTTCCACCGTACAACTTCCAAACACACACTTATAATTATATAATGACATGCCCTTACATTAAATTTTAATTTAATACATTATCAAAATATAAATCCTTTATTGTACTTTCCTTACCAGACTTCTCTTCTCATTATGTGACCTGCCAGTTAAAAATATAAATAAAGAGTGAGTATCGGCAAACTCAGTAAATAGGTGTGAAATCAAAAAAATAATAATAAAATGAGGGATCCATTTGTATCCCAAGAACCAATCCACACATTTACATACATATCAACTCATGCCATCCAGGCATGATCACATCCAGTTAAATTCAAAAAAAAAAAAACTAAATAAATAAACAAATAAATTCTCATCATTATATATCCAAACATATGAATAACAAAACCATACTCATGTACAACTGCATCTTAGGATATTCTCATATCCCCACAATATATATTCGCATTTCCATATATCAAGATAATCATAATAAACACCAGCATAGGATATCCTCTCTCCTACTAATCTATACGTTAAATAGAAAATAACATTAAAACATAAGTCATGTAAGTTAGGATTTTTACCAATCCCACATCATGGATAGAAACTCATTTTTATTTGTTAATCCTGGGATATTCACAATCCCACTCATATATACAATCAATCTTTGTATAATTACAAACAATTATAACACTAGAACGAATATGGGATACCTATCCCATTGAATCATTATAACAAAAAAGTCATGGGATACTTACTATCCCTTAACTGTCATTACATCGAAAACATACATGCCTGTTTAGCATAGTGGGATAAATACTATCCCTACAAGGAGTACTACTATCACCCTAAAGTCCTCAGACTTAACTCCAAATCCATGTTCCATCCACCCTATACATAACATATACATCACATATATCATATAAATAAGAAATTCTCATTATTATAATAAAGCATAATGATCAGAGTTTTCAGCCTAATACATCTCATTGCATTTTACATAATTTTATTTTTGCACCACTAGACACAGTTATAGTAAATTATTCATAACTTTCTCATATTAATTCTAAATTTAGTGATTTTTCCTCTTTTTTTAGATAATTTCAAGGCTTACAACTTTAGTGTTGAACAATTTAGCCTTTAAATTAGATCGGTGGTCCCCATAAGTGACACCTTTTCTAGTGAATCATTTCCTAGGAACAATTTTAGTAATTTGGGCATAAATCTCTAATATAAATTCCAAATTAAGTAATTATTATTTAATTTTATAGATAAGTTTAATTTCTACAACTTTCATGGTTACCACATTTATTAATTTATCTCACAATTGGAGTTGTGGGCCCCACAAAGTAACGCTTATTGATTTAGAGACTGTTACTCTGTTTCAGTTATAACTCTCTAAGATAAACCAAGAATTTAATGGTTCTTATATTATTAGAAACATAATTTCAAGATACAAAAAATTTATGTTGAACACTTGTCTAAACTCAAACAATTTATGGGTCAAAATTGGAAAGCCATCGTGAAATTTTAGGGTGGACACTTTGGCAGCAGCAAATTTTAGGGTATTTATTTTATGATTTTTTTGACATGTTATTTTTCAAATTTTTCCAAGAAAATTTGAATATTTCTATTCCAATATATTTAATATAACTACATATTTTTATATTTTTAAAATAAATTCATTTGATGGGGTTTTAATCATGCTCAAGATGGTTACTTAATGGACTTTAAGTCTCAATATATATGTCCTATTTTTTATACTAATTGTAATTCATTCTTACAATCTGATTGGGCCTAATAATTGGTGTATTAGGAGGTCAATTAATCCATGATTATCCCCCTATAATTTGTCTTAATCACCTTCCATAAAAACACAATTATTAGCCTTTAACCTCCATGGACAGCAGCTATATTCATGAGCAAATTTCAATTTCCAGCAAGCTGTTTTCATGCTTGCTATTGCTGATATTTAGCTGAATTAATCCATCATTAACTGTGTATTGAATACCTTAATTGTAGACCCTAATCCCATTCAATAATGCTAGCAAACCCTAATGACTTAAATTTCAACCAAAATTTAGCATCATTTGCATGTAGTTCTTCCACCAACATCCTCTACATCTTAATTAAGTTAAAACCATACCTTAATCTTCAATTTTCTCAATGGGTCCCCCTGATCAGCAACAAATCTCCATTGTTAGGTGGCTGCTACTCTTTAATCCCAAGAAAATTTGGTTGTCATGGACCTCAAAGCACCCTTGTTACCTTTTATTAACAATTTCTCTAAGCAAAATCGCTTAACATGGAGGATTGGAAGAGTGGGAGGGAGATCTCACATTGGGTAGTATAAACAAGATGGTAAGCATGTTAGGCGGTTGGGGAAGAATTAGATAAGTATTGCTAAAAGGCATTTAATAAGCTTTGGTTATAGTAGTCCATGCTCCACACCATTCACATGCACTCACTTGATGATTCAAAATCCCATTCAAACCTCACCTTTAGCACATATGAGTCACTCATTTAATAAATCATATATCCAAATTAATTTTTTCATTCATTAGACATATTATTTCCATAATTTATTTATTTTTTATAATTAAATCAATTTTAACCAAAATTTGCCAAAAATTATCGATAACTCAATATTCTTGCTTTCTACTTGCATTTTTCAACTTTTCTCTACTTTATTTACATTGTGTAAGGTATTTCCCCTTCATCCTCATATTAAATATGATATTCCACCTATTTTCAAAATTTTTACATAAAACAAATCTATCTGTTTCAGTATCTACACCTTCGATGTTCCACCAATTTAAATTCATTTTCTTTTTCACTTAAATCATTTATTTAATATGCCTTAATGCATTTTATTCTTTATCCTCATCTTTATATTAATAATCCACTCAATTCCATAAATTTTCTATGACAAATTCCTCAAAATTCTAATTATACTCCAAGATACTTCATGTCAAACCAGCAAAAATTTACAATAGCTGAAATTCACATACGTAGAATTTTCAGAGCCTTATATGCAATATCATCTTGTTTCATTCATTGTGTTAAATGTAATCATCTAATTTATTTAATTACTTAATCACTAATTATGTGAATTAACTTAAATATCTTTTAGTACGTGGTTAAGGTAGATGCCATATGCTAAATTGTGTATTGTGCTCTTTTGAATGAATGAGTAGATGGTTAAGGTAGATGCCATATGCTAAACTATTCTATATGGTTTATTAAAGTTCTCCTAATCTTCATGAGTTTTCAACCTCAATTACTTTATATGCCATAGGTAATTGGAAGAGGAGGAAATAATTAATTTAAACCCGGACACCTAACGGTAATAATCATATAGTGGATAGAACAAACCCAAGATGCTGAATTGACATCAACATCTCAACAACATTGAATGTCATTGAGTGGTGAAGTCGGATCCACTGATTCTTGCAACTTGAATTCTATTTTACACTATTCAATATCATTATTTTCTATTATCTTACATTGCACTTTTTTCACTTAGTCTTTATTTTATCTTGATGATTTAAAAAAGTTTAGTATTAGTAACTAGACATAATTGAATCAGTTTGACAGTTCTCTATGGGATTGACCTTGCTTTGCATATTGTACTGCTATACACTCGTGCAATTGCAAGGAATTATAATTTAAACATCAAGGTTTTAGTACCATTACCGGAGAACTGGTTCCAAATTGATTTGATTAATTTAGTTACAAATTTTCTTTTTCTTTATTATATTTTATTTTATTTTGGATTTCTAGTTGTTTAGTTTTATTTTCTTTGTCTGTAGAACTGTGAATGCGTGAAAGGAAATCACTGAATCCAATGTTGTTTCCCTTCAACGACCACATTGACAACATGGAGAACCAAGTGGCTCAACAAGATCAATAGCTGATGAAGGAGTTTATATGCCCAACTATAGGGATTTCACCATCATGCATTCTCTTGAATGACAATGCCAAAAATTATAAGCTAAAGCATATACACTTTAACATGCTTCATTCTTTTCATTGTGTATCTGCAGAGAATCCCTTAACATTCATGTTTGATTTCTATGTGACTATTCAAATTTTTCCTTTGTAGGGTTTAACTGAGGATCAGCTATGCATGAGATGTTTTTCATACACCTTGAGGAATGTAGCGAAGACATAGTTTATGTCGTTGGCTCCCGAGTCATTACTACTTGGGATGCAGTTTATAACAAGTTCATTAGTAAATTCTATTCCTATACTAAAATTAAAAATTGAGATGTAAGATTGCAACTTTTTCTCAAATGGAAGGTGAAGCATTCCTTAAAGCATGAGAGAGATTTAAGGTGCTATTGATTCAATTCCCTCACTATCAATATCCTTTAGAGTTGCTCAATTAATTTTTCTATGATGGACTAATACAACCATGCCAAGCCATGGTTGACAATGATGCAAGAGGAGCCATGGGGGAAAAGACCCTTGAGGAAACATATGACTTGTATGAGATGCTTGGATTAAATTCACAATAGAAAAGTGTAAGAGGTAGGTCTAGAGGAATGTATGAGTTAAATTCTAACACTGAACTTTCTATGTAGGTTTCAAAGCTTACAAAGCAAACGAAGACGATGTGCTCTATGATGGTGAATTTGAAATAATTTGTTCCTGCTGCTAAGGTATGTTCAATATGTGGTATTGCTGGTCACTCACAAAATGCTTACCCCTCTAGTGAGAATTTTATAGGTGTTTTAGGGCAGGCAAATGCAATGAACTTCTACAATCAGCAACCATGTAATGGCCCATATTCAAACACCTACAATCCTTGTTGGAGAAATCATACCAACTTTTCATGGAACAATAATCACAACCAAAACCATGCAATAACATCTTTTCAACCTAAGAAATCCACCCTTTAAGAGATAGTTTAGACTTTTGTCTAAGTAACATAAACAAGATTTTATAATGTTAAGGCATTAATAAAGAAGATAGAAACACAATTGGGATAGATTATAGAAGTTGTGCAGAGACACACACCTGAAAAGTTTCTTAGCCAACCAGAGCAAGCAAAAAGCAATCATGACATCAAGAAGGGGAAAGGTAATTGACAATAAAGTTGGTGTAGAAACTAATGAATCTAATACTTCTATAGGAATAGATAAAAGAAAGGAAAAGGTAAAGGAGGAAGTGCATTCAAGGAAAGTCATGTTTCTAATAGTTGACCCTCCAATTAACTATAAACCACCACCACCTTATGATTCCCAATACCATTTCTAGGAAGATTAAAGTAGAGCAAGTTGGATAAATTATTTTTTGATATTTACGATATCCTCTCCAAAGTTAAGGTTAACTTGCCTTTGCTTGACATGATTAAAAATATGGTCACACATGATGATGATAGTTTTAGAAACAGCCAGTGCACTTTTATAAATAAATCACCCCCCAAGATTGAAAGATCTAGGTAGTTTCAATATCATAATCACTATTGAAGGAACAAACAAGGTAAAGGCTAGGTTGGATTTATGAGCAAGTGTCAATTTGATTCCTTATTCTATTTATTTACAGCTTGGTTTGGGAGATTTGAAACCTACTATAATGTCTTTACAACTTGTAGATAGATCAATGAAATATCCTAGAGGCATTGTAGAAGATATATTGGTGTAAATTGACAAACTTATCATTCCTGCAAATTTTGTTGTGCTTGACATGGAGAAGCAAGTGACTCCTATGAGTGAGGTGCTCATTCTTCTAGGGCGCCTATTCATTACAACAGCTAGGATGATAATTGATGTGTAGGATGGGAAGTTAAAAATGACTATTTTGGATGAGATTGTGAAATTTTCTGTTTACAATTTTCTTTCATTACATTCAAATCCTACAAATTTGAGTGGTTGTTTTGAAACTAATGATTTGGACTCACTTGTATCATATACTTTTATGTAGCAAAAAACTAAAGACAAATTGGCGTTGATGCTTACAACTGAAGAATTCATTAAGGAGGATAACAAAATCAAAGAGTTGAAAGCATCAGTGCCAATTTGATGCAACTACCATAGAACTTAAAGTGTGTATTTCTTAGTAAAATAATACTCTTCCAGTTATAATTGCTACTGACGTATTTGTTGATGAAGAGAATAAGTTATTGAATGTCTTGAGAGAGCATAAGGAGGCTATAGGTTGGACATTAGTTGACATCAAAGGAATTAGCCCCACTATGTCCATGCATACGATTTTGTTGGAAAATGATACAAACCCTTCTAGGGAGGCTCAAAGGAGAATTAACCCACACATATAGGAAGCAATTAGAGCTGAAGTAATCAAATTGATCGATGTAAGTGTCATCTACCCAATCTCTGACAATAAATGGGTAATCTAGTTCATATAGTGCCAAAGAAATCTAGTATTTTTGTTGTTAAAAATAATAATAATGAGCTGGTGCCAATGAAAATGACCATAGGATGTTGGATGTGCATAGATTATAGATTACTCAATGTAGCCACTAGAAAGGAACATTTTCCACCCCTTTCATTGATCAGATCATTGAATGATTGGCAGGTCATGCATACTACCATTTTTTGGATGTTTTTGCAAGTTAAAATCAGGTTCCTATTTCTCCAAAAGACTAGCAAAAGACAACCTTCGCCAACCCATTTGGAACTTTTGCTTATTGGAGAATGTCTTTTGGTTTGTGCAATGCCCCTACAACCTTTTAAAGGTGTATGATATCTATTTTTTATGATACGATTGAAAGGTTTATTGAGGTATTCATGGATAATTTTTCTATTTTTGGTGATTCATTCAATGATTGCCTTGATAACTTGAAATTTGTACAGAAAAGGTGCATTGAAATGAATTTAACATTAAGTTGGGAGAAATACCATTTCTTTATTAAGCAGGAAATTATGTTGGGACATATTGTTTCAATTAGAGGCATTGAAGTTGACGAGGTGAAGATTTATGTGATTGTTAAATTGCCCCCTCCTACTTTATTCTAGGGAGTAAGGAGTTTTCTGGGTTATGCAAGTTTCTATAGACAGTTTATAAAGGACTTTTCAAAAATTTCTAGACTACTATGTAACCTGCCATCTAAAGATGTGACTTTCTATTTTGATGATGAATGCCTTGTTTCTATCAATACCTTGAAAGAAAATTGACTTTTGCTTCAATTCTATTAGTTCCTGATTGGTCCCATCCTTTTGAGCTTATGTGTAATACATTTGACTTTACTATTGGTGTTGTCTTAGGATAAAGAATAGATAAATTACCTTATTTAATTTATTGTGCAACTAGAACTTTGAATGAAGAATAGTTAAATTATTCCACCACTAAAAAAGAATTGCTTGCAATTGTGTTTGCTTTGGAAAAGTTCCGCTCATACCTGATTGGTTTTAAGGTAATTGTCTATTCTGATCATACTGCATTGAATATTTGCTAACTAAGAAAGATGACAAGCCCAGGTTGATCAGGTGGGTCTTATTGCTGCAAGAATTTGACTTGATGATCAAGGATAAGAAAGGTAGTGAGAATGTTCTAGCTGATCATCTATCCAGATTGGTGGAAAGAACTAATTTTTAGCAGGTGAAAGACACAAAGAACACTCTAACCAATGAGATTTTCCCTGATGAGCAACTATTTTCTGCAAATGGAAGTCTGTCAAGATTATTATATATGATTTTGATGATAATAAAACTTGTATTAAGATAAAATAATATATGTGCTTAAATTGTTAACAATCATATGCATAATTATGATTTGATGAATGTTAATTGATAAAGTGAAATGTATACATAACCATGAATGTTTAATTATGCAAGCATACATCTTTTATTTAATGGTGTGCTTAACCTTAGTTATCATTCTTTAATGTGTTAATTTGTTGAATCATATCCAGTACTATACTCTATTGAGATATCATATTAAGTGCTTGAATGAAAATACATGTTATCCTCGCTCCACAACTTATGCAAATTACAATGATAAATATATTTTGTTAAAATGTATATATATTTAAAGCTAATAATGTAGCGAGTGTAGAAAACTTCTAAGTAAAGGATCACAATCATTTGCAACCAACTGTCACAACTATCTGCTGCGATCCAAAGGGAATAAATTGTTGAAGATCATGGAAGAAGGAAAAGAAGAAGAAATGAGGCTTCAAATATGAGCTACTAGGAGCTTGCTTTGTCTATTAAATCCAATGAGAAATTTCCACAGAAAATTGCAATGATAATTGAAGACAAAGACATGGTCAGGGAAAATTTAAACTATCAATTAGCCAGAATTTGTCTTAGACAAAGTAGGAAGGAGTTGAAGAAGAGAAAGGATTAAGCCAAAACCTTCCATAAATCTTTGCAATCCTAGGCTAAGAACTCTAACCTTCAAAATATCATTCAAGAGCTTCATCTTCCAATCCATTCAAGGCCTACTTCTTCAAGTATATTCAGGGAAGATCTTTCATGTTGCAATAAACTTTTTCTTACCAGCAAAGCAAGTAGAAAGAATTCGCTCGAGAATAAAAAGGTAAGATATAAAGACAAAGTAAAGAAACTTCGTTTGAGTAAAGATATAAGGAAGAAGTTACAAAGATGGACTTTAGTTGTTGCTCAAAAGATGTGGAACAAATGAGGAATTTGACTTTGTTTGCAGGATCAAATTCATCTATTACTATAAACAAAGTAGAAGATGGAAGCTGCATAGTAAGGATAGACGAAGCTGCATAGATAAAATAGTTACTTGGATATGGGAACTTTAATGCACAGACACATTCATCTACAACTTACTATAGATAAATCTATCGATGAAGTGCAAAGCCTAATTTGTCCAAGATAAAGTAATGCAAAGTTTGTCTGTTACTTTCATTTGACGAATGTGGAACAAAAGAAGAACTCTATTTCATCGATTTGAGCAAGACAAAGCAGAGTTTGTCTGTCAATCAGTTCAACTTTGTTTATAGTGCCGGTTCATCTATTATTTACAATAGACAAATCACACTTACAAAGGATTGACTGACAAACAAATCTCATGAGAGAATATATCTAAAACTTATGGCAAACAAATGTAGACAGAGAGAGGCCATGGCTTGTCCAAGATTAATTAATTTATGTAACTTACATCTAAATGGCATCTGTACTCATGCTTTCATTTTGTAGACTTGTTTCAGTCACCATTTTTGGCAACAAGCAATGCTGCAAATTTTCCAGATATGTTAAGTCAAAACGAGAAAAGACATTTCAACAATAACTCATCTTCCTCTCTATAAAGAACGGCGTTGCAGCAGCTTAAGACAAATTTGAACACATGCACTCTAATGGCAAAATTCATAATGGTTGCCTACCTTCAGAGCTGCTCTCATTCCTACATTATTCCCAAATTTCTCCTCTGCAATGGTTTAAGGAGATAAGTTGGGCGATTCAAAGGGGTGAAGGAAGATATTTCAAATGAGCTTAACCTTATGCAAATCCTTCTACCTACGGCCAAGAGCTTAAACTGTCATCTATCTTTATGACTTTTAATCTGCATATCTTTATGGCCATTGATTTTATATTTTGGGAAGATCTTTTATGTTTTTAGAGATATAAAAGATCTTATCTTCCTCTGTGCTTAAATATGTATTAGTTTTCTTGTTAAATGAAAAACCAATGACTTTGTTGTGAGCTCAGGAAAACCATATGAGTTACTGGTCTCTAGAAAACTATCAAGTTTGTTGGTGATCTTCGAAACTAGTGAGTTTCCTTGTGAGCTCGTGAAAACTAGAAGATTGCTAGGAGAACTATGCTCATGCACCCATGTCATGCCCCGCCTTTCATGGCCCAACCTTGGTCATTTGCCTTCATTTTAACTACAACTTCCCCACTTTTAGGGTGGGGATGCTTAGGTCCCATTCTAGGACACCTATACAGTTCATTATTTCCTCTCCAAATTTATAAAATTTAATGTGATTTCTGTCAAAGTTTTGGCAGAGTCTACCCTGTATTTTCAATATTTAAAACCCAATATACATTCATTTATCAAATAAATTTCTAAACATCATTGATTACAATTTCAAATCATACACAAAACTGCAATTTCAATGATTATAAATCAAATCATAATTAATTCCACTTGCCTAACTTACCCACAGCCCAGCACCTGTATCATGACGGCATTACACCTTAGGGGAACATATCATGCTATCATAATATTATACATCATTTAGTAAGACATGCCAATACTTCACTTTATACATCATTTATAATTTTATACAATTATACAATTTCACATTAATACAAAAATACAATGGGATTTCAATCCCAACATTCAATCATATCATCCAAAGGTCTTCAATCTTTCTCACAAACCTTTGTCTGATTTGTCAGTTAAAAATTTAAATAAGATGGCGTGAGTCCAGGCAACTTAGTAAGTAGAAAAATGTCATAAATAATAATTCATCCACAATAGCACATTTCATGTTAAACAATCAATACTGCTCATTATAAATAATCACAAATAGACATATGTCCATCAATTAATGCCAAATAAAGAAATCCTTCTTATCTCCATCCAACCAATCAATTTCATATTGAATAAATTTTCAATTTAAACATACAATAAAGGGATATTTTCTATCCCTCACATTAAATATTCAATCTAAATCAAACATAAATTTTAACAAACATGGGATATATACTATCCCCAATCAACATATACATGTTTGAATTCATACAAATGGACTAAACCCCATAGATTCAACAAAACATGTCCAGAATTTCAAACAAAGGGATACACATTATCTTTAGTCATCCAATGAAAACAAATGCCTACTTACCTATTGACGAATCATCATAAACTCTTCCAGTACCATTCCTTTTCATCCATCTCAGATCATCCTGTACAAAGCAAAAATCTTGCATATTTACAATAGAGTTTCACTAATGTACATTGAACCAAACACTTATTCCTTTTTATACATTACTAATCTAATGATATTATCAAACCTTCATTCCTTATTCATTCCATTATCATACTTAGAATAATTTCTCATTAAAGCCTTTCAATAATTATATACTAGTACTTATAAGTGTATGATTCCACATGCTTAAATCATCTTAAAAACATCATAATCAACTAATTAAGCCTTTTTCCATAATAATTACATCTAGATCACAATTTTCCTCAATTACCAACATTCATAAAACCCTATCTGACATGAATTATCATGTTGTATGCCTAATAAAGTTCAAACATCATCTAATTCATGCTTTAATCATTCTATCCCATCATTATTATACATAAGCTGCAGAATTCCCCAATTTTCCACTGTTCATGGCTAGTATGAAGCCCTAGCTTAGTAAAATCATAACTTCTTATGCCTAAATCATGCTAAGATCATTACAAAACATCTATCAACTAATTGTCCCTATGAAATTTGCATCAATTCCATCATTTCCCCAAAATTCCGTAATTCCCAAAACCCTACTTTACGAAAAAAAATCTAAATTTTGGATGGGAGAAAGCATGTTACCTTCGATTTCAAACATATCATCCTCTTTCCCATGAAGATCCAAACTCCACACATGTGAATCCTCCCTCAGTCATGGTTAAACAGAATTTCTCTTTGTATTTCATCCTCCAAATTGGAAAAACTTAGGCTATAAGGGATGAAGGAAGAAGTATTCTTCTAAAACTCCATGATTTCTAGCAAACAAGGCTAAGAATCAAGCCTTGGCATAATGGGTTTTAGGGAATGAGAGCAAAGGGAGTAGAGAGGGCATGAAAAATGAAATGAAAAGGGGCTGAAAAAACCTTTAAAAATTCACATTTTTTCATGCTCAGATGTGCCACTAAAACGATGTCACAACATCGAAAACCTGAGCCGTAGCATCACTCACTAGCTGCCTAAAAAAATTGGCTATCTAAAGTGATGCTACGACATCAAAATTTAGTATCGAGGCATAAAATTATGATGTCGTGACATCCCCTTCACTAGATGCCTTGAAAAATTACATTTCTAACTTGTTGGATGCCCCACTTGATAGTCAGACACCATTTTGTTATTTTGAGCATATATTTTACATATAACATCCGAATGACATAATTTTTGAGGCATTAGGAATCTAAATTTTAGTTCTAAAACTTTTGTGTTAACTACCTTTTCCAAATCAGCTCTCATCTATGTCAAAGATTTAAATAAAGATACAAAATTTGGTAATTTTGGTACTTTTTACACATATGGAGCAGTTTTGGTACATTTATCATAACTTTTTCATATGATATATAAATCATGTGATTTTTGATTTTTTAAAAGTATAATTTCATGCTCTACAACTTTTATGTTGACCACAATTTCAAATTATTTCGTTATCCATGTCAAAAGTTGATCATAAATAACCCTTTTTTAAAATTCATCATGTTCTCAATATACTCTCGTGCTCCTTTGGTTTTTCTCCATTTCTCTATTGCTTTTCTCATATATTTAATCTCTCATTAAAATGACATACAAACATAATGAAATTACATTAAAGTAGATTTTTAATTCCGCCTCAAATACTAAAATCATGTAAATATGTAACCCAATAATTTAGCTTATCATAGTTTTTCTCATAATTTCACTTAACTCATATTAAATTTCAAATAAAATCTATATTTTTATCATTCAAATCATCTCAATTACCCAATTGCAAGTTTTGATAAAAATTTTCCTTATTTTCAACACCCTGGGTGTTATAGACTCCCCTCCTTTAAAAAGCTTTCATCCTTGAAACATTTAATATTATATAATTTTCATCAATATCTCAAATTGGAATTCAAGTCATAACTTACATCACCTTCATCATTTAATTCAACTTAATTTCACCTCGATCATTTCTCAAAGCATGTTAATTATCATCAGGTTTCAATAATATTATATGAAGACCAAAATATCTGATTATTATCCAATTATCTACTCAAAAATGAAGATCAGACTTTAATTTCATATCACACACAATCATATACAATTTCAATCTGAACTCAAAGATATATTCAAGCTTTTTATATTGCAATTCATTTCTATAGTCAATGTCCAAACAGACATATATGACCATATAAAAACAATTTATTATCCGTATCATATGTCATATATTCATATGCATTTTCATTATCAACATAATTACAAAATCTACATTCTCAATTCAGCTTTATTCCAATATTTTCATGATTTCCAAAATCAACCAGTATAAAAGGAGCCTATATCAGTTTCCATATTAACATTATCTAACCATAACAATTCAGTTCAACCATGCTCAAATCCTCTATTATCAAATCCTCTATTAATCAATATACATAAATGATCCAAATTAGTGTTCTTAATCATAATACGATTACCAATTCATTCACCAATATCAAATGGGGTATCATTTATAACAATCAATCCTATCCTCAATTGGTATTCAATGTTCAATTTACCTACACAACCTTTGATAATTCAATTAAATAGCCAACTTAGGGTTTTCACAATCACATGCAAATTGAACTACTATCATGTGGTCAATACCAAGCAATGTATCCATACTTTCATTTGCTTGCTATCAACCAATACCATGTTCAAAAGGCCACCAACCAAGTGGACTTAGCCACAATTCAAATGGACTCAGCCATCAATGAAGTGGACTCAATCATAATCAAGTAGACACAGCATCGTCAGTTGTTATACATATTTTTATATTGAATTTCAATTCATTTGTTATAATTTATCACATTTTTCCTTTACCAATTCCATAAATGCTGTAAATGCCCCAATTGCTACAAATGTTGTGAATGTCATGAAAGCCATGAATGCTATAAGTGCCATGAATGCCATAATGTTTTGAGTACCATAAATACTCCAAATGCCACCATACTGCCACCCCGGCAGCTGTCACCCCGAGGGTGTTGAGTCATTTTCAAATTGGATAGGATGGGTGGCCCCCCGTCAAGCTATGCCAGTTCTTGAGTCACATAAAATAGTCAAAATAGTCCATTTCTGAACCAAAGGAGCCAGCTCGATAGGCATCCCAACCCAAATTCACAATTACCATATTCTGGCAGGCATCTAAATATTTAATGCATCTCAATTCTATTCTAAGAGGCATCCGAGCATGTACCTTAGTCATACATTCAAACTTGAATCAAATAGATCATTATCCACTCTCAACCAAATAACCAAACCCAATTTACATGAATGGATATTCTAACAAGCATCTAAATTTAGATTTATACAAATAATACTAGTATCTAGATCCAAGCATGCTTCAAATGTTATTCAAGTATCCTTAATTGAAGCATTCATTCAAGTTTTGTCATTTCCAATCATAACACTAGCTCATCGAAATCAAATGCTCATAAACAATCACTGGAAATCATGCCTTATTACAAACTTCCATGGAATATATATTCTCTCAATCTAAACAAAATTCACCCAACTTATACAAGTGATATATAAACTACATGGCCTTACCAGATATATCCTACCGATTCTAGCAAAATACATAGTTAGAATGCTTTCAATTACTCCATACTATTGATTTCCATAATCCAATACATATATAGGATTCAATAATCAACACTTAAATTTTTGGTATACAATGTATTACCACTCACTCACTTCTAAGGGGAATATAGACTCCATCAAAATTACATATAATGACTCATTTACCTAGATATACCCCTATGACTCATATCATAACATACTAAATACAGTACAATCAATCAATTAATCAAGATTCACACAACCCTATTGCACAAAGGAATCCAATGATTCCTTGACAAATTAATTAAACAAGCCAAAATTGACTTCCATTTTTAACATTCATTTATGAAACTTTACAATTTCATCATGTCAGTTTCAATACATAGTAAAAAAACATTCAAATATTCAAATAAGGCACACATACAAGTACCACCATGCTTCACTACACCACTCTAATCATAGCAATGTATGCTACTCAAAAATCACAATTGTGCTATCACAACACTGTTATTTTAACTACATATCATATCCACTATACAATATCATACCCAATCACAATTATCATCCATATGCCTAGCTCTTTCCTTTCTCATGCCTTCCTATTACCCATAAACTAATGCTCTCCCATGATATCAAATCACAATCAATTTATCCTTGTGCATGTCATTTCTTATCCCTATTTGCCATCATGATCTTCGGCTTATCACTTAGACTTTAGAACTTACCACATAGATAAGTCCTAGGCTCTGATACCACTCTGTCATGCCCTGCCTTCTGAGGTGCAACCTTAGTCATTTGCCTTCATTTTCACTACAACTTCCCCACTTTTTTTTGGGTGGGGTGGCTTGGGTCCCATTCCAGGACACCTATACATTTCATTATTTCCTCTCCAAATTTACAAAATTTAATGTGATTTCTGTCAAAAATTTGGCAGACTCTACCTAGTATTTTCAATATTATACATTCATTTATCAAATAAATTTCTAAACATCATTGTTTACAATTTCAAATCATACACAAAACTATAATTTCAATAATTATAAATCAAACCTTAATTAATTCCACTAGCCCAACTTACCCACAACCCAAAACCTATATCGCAACATAATGACAATACACCTTAGGGGAACACATCATGCTATCACAATATTATACATCATTTAGTAAGACATGCCAATACTTCACTTTATACATCATTTATAATTTTATACAATTATACAATTTGACATTAATACAAAAATACAATGGGATTTAATTCCAACATTCAATCATATCATCCAAAGGTCCTCAGTCTTTCTCACAAAACCTTTGTCTAACCTGTCAGCTAAAAATTTAAACAAGAAGGCATGAGTCCGGGCAACTCAGTAAGCAGACAAATGTTATAAATAATAATTAATCCATAATAGCACATTTCATATTAAACAATCAATACCCCCCATTGTAAATAATAACAAATGTACATATGTTAATCAATTAATGCCAAATAAAGAAATCCTTGTTATCTCCATCCAACCAATCAATTTCATATTGAATCAATTTGCAATTTAAACATAAAAGAAAGGGATATTTTCTTAATCCCACACATTAAATATTCAATCTAAATCAAACATAAATTTTAACAAACATGGGATATCTACTATTCTCAATCAACACATACATGTTTGAATTCATACAAATGGGCTAAACCCCATACATTCAATAAAACATGCCCGGAATTTCAAACAAAGGGATAAACATTATCCCTAGCCATCCAATGAAAACAAATGCCCACTTACCTACTAACGAATCATCATACTCTTTCAACTTCCTTCCTTTACATCCTTCTCAGATCATTCTTTACAGAGCAAAAATCTCATACATTTACAATACAATTCCACTAATATGCATTGAACCAAACACTTATTCCTTTTTATACATTACTAATTTAATGATATTATCAAACCACCTTGTTCATTCCATTGTCATACTCAGAATAATTTCTCATTAAAGCCTTTCAACAATTATGTACTAGTACTTATAAGTTTATGATTCCATATGCTTAAATCATCTTTAAAACATCATAATCAACTAATTAAGCCTTTTTCATAGTAATTACATCTAGATCATAATTTTCCCCAATTACCAACATTCATAAAACCCTATCTGACATAAATTATCATGTTGTATGCCTAATAAAGTTCCAACATTGTCTAATTCATGCTTTAATCATTCTATCCCATCATTATTATACATAAGCTACGGAATTCCCCAATTTTCCACTATTCATGGCTAGTCTAAAGCCCTAGCTTAGCAAAATCGTAACTTCTTATGCCCAAATCATGCTAAGATATTACAAAACATCTATCAACTAATTGTCCCTATGAAATTTGCATCAATTCCATCATTTTCCCAAAATTCCATAATTCCCAAAACCCTAGTTTACAAAAGAAATCCAAATTTCAAATTGGAGAAAGCATGTTACCTTTAATTTTGGACATATCATCCTCTTTCCCATGAAGATCCAACCTCCATACGTGAGAATCCTTCCTCAATCATGGCTAAACAGAATTTTCCTTTGTATTTCATCGTCCAAATTGGAAAAACTTATGCTAGAAGGGATGATGGAAGAAGTATTGTTCTAAAACTCCATGATTTTTAGCAGACAAGGCCAATAATCAATCCTTGGCATAATAGGTTTTAAGGTTTAGAGCAAGGAGAGAAATGAGGGCATGAAAAATGAAATGAAAAGGGCCTAAAAACACCTTTAAAATGTCACATTTTTTGGTGCTTTGATAGACCACCAAAATAATGTCGCGGCATCAAAAACCTATGCTACAGCATCAACTCACTGGCTGCCTAAAATAACTGATAATTGGCTTTCTGAAGTGATGCCGCGACATCAAAATTCAATGTTGTGGCATCCTATTTCAGTGTTACGACATCAAATTATGATGTTGCGGCATCCCCCTCACTAGATGCCTTAAAAATTCACATTTCTGAAGTGATGCCATGACATCAAAAGCCTATGCCATGAAATAAATATTCCAATGCTGCAACATCAAATTTTGATGTCGTGGAAGCCACCTACTAGATGCCCAACATGATAGCCAGACACCATTTTGGTATTTTGAGCATATATTTTACACACAACATCCAATTGGTATGATTTTTGAAGCATTGAAAATCTAACTTCAAGATCTATAATTTTATGTAAATAACTTTTTCCAGACTAACTCACAACTATGTCAAAATTTTAAATAAAGAGACTAAATTTGATAATTTTGGTACTTTTTACATAGTTGGAGTAAATTTGGTGAATTGATCATAAGTTTCTCATATGATATATAAATCATGTTATTTTTGATTTTTTAAAAAGATAGTTTCATGATCTACAACTCTTATGTTGCCCATAGTTTCAAATTATTCCGTTATCCATGTCAAAAATTGATCACAAATAATCCATTTTTTAAATTCAACATTTTCTTAATATACTTTTGTGCTCCTTTGGTTTTGCTCTATTTCTCAGTTGTTTTTATCATACATTTAATCTCTCATTAAAATGACATATGAACATAAGAAATCACATTAAAGTACATTTTAATTCCTCCTTAAATACTAAAATCATATCAATATGTAAACCAATAACTTAGCTCATCATAGTTTTTTTCATAATTTCACTTAACTCATATTAAATTTCAAATAAAATCCATATTTTTATCATTCAAATCATCTCAATTACCCAATTATAAGTTTTAAAAGAAAATTCTCATTTTCAACACCCTGAGTGTTACACCCCTGGAGCTGGAATCCACAGGAGTATTGGGAGCATTGTTGTATTTCTATTATATGGGATATAGTGGAATATAAGGCACAATGAGTGTGTGCTCTTGGAAGAGTGGATGTAGGGTCGAGGTTCCCGAACCACTATAAAAATTATGTTGTTTGTATGTGTTTATTTATCTGCTTTATTCTTCATACACTCTACTATTTTATTATTTACTTTACATTGCACCACACACAAGCATGAAAAGAGGGAAATGGTTCAATAGGAGTTAAGCAATGAATTTTCATATACCCAATTCACCCCTCCCCTCTTGTATTAAGCCATACTATGGGATTCTACAAAGTGACCCTTGTTATGCTAACATTATTAATTATTTAGTCAAGGGAGTTTTTAATTCAATGTTGAATTCATGGGGAAGGAGGAGGTTGTTGTTTGTAGCAAAACACTACTTTTTGGATTTTCCAATTCTATTCAAAATTTGCCTAGATTAGATCATTAGACAATAGACATTATGTACCTAAAGTGAACAAAACCAAAGCATTTTGACACACTATCACACATTCAGATGTGGAGGGAATTTTGGAGGAAAGAAGACTACTCTCAAAGTTTTCCAATCTAGTTTTTACTAGCCAACTAATTTCAGGGAAGCTCATGCCTTTTCTGCAAAGTGTGATAGGTGCCAAAGAACATGTAACATTGGTAAACGAAATGAAATTCCACTCACAGGTAATCTAGTTGTTGAATTATTTGATATATGGAGAATCAATTTCATGGGCCCATTCCCACCATCCAATGAGAACATGTACATTCCGCTTGCTATTGATTATGTGTCTAAGTAGATTGAGGTTTCTGAAAGATAGGATTTTCTATAGATTTTGCACTCCAAGAGCGATCATCAGTGATAAAGGAACTCATTTTTGCAATAAGGTATTTGTAGCTTTGTTGAAAAAGTATAACATCACTCATCGAGTTGCAACACCTTATCATACACAAACTTTCGAACAAGGAAAGATTGGGCAATGAAGTTGAATGATGCACTATGAGTGTATAAGACTTCTTTTAAACCCCAATTGGAATGAGTCCTTATAGACTTGTGCATTTTGTCAATTTTTGTAGTATAATAGTGAGAAAGTATCATCTCCTATAGCAATGAATAATCTTGGTTTCATTTGAAAAATCAAGTGATATGAATTTAACTAAAAAGTAGAAATAGATAAGCTTTTGAATGGAATAATTCAAGGTAAAAAAGCTCTAGAGGATTGACTTCACTTATGCTTCAATCATGGTTTCCTTAACTTATTATGATCGATTGTTTTAACAATTTATAGATCAAGAATTCCAATGCACTTAACCTCCTCTCCCGAGTGCCAGGCTAAGTATCCATTCTCAATATCCCAATTTTGATATTCCTATAAAATTGAAATATTAAGAAAGCATTAAGACTTACGGTTCTTTTGAATAATCTCACATAACCTAGAAACTTTCCCAAGTCATCTAGCATTACATGTCATTGTGTTTTAATCCCATTCAGAATTACCTCTCTTGAGTATCAAATCCTAAATGCAATATCATTCAATAAATGCCCAGTAGATTGAAAGCATTAATCACACAACATCACAAATAAATCAATAAAACATACTTAATAGCATAGCTCATTGATTAAACCATGACTTCCACATAAGATACATCTCTCCTCTAGAAAGAGGAATTTAACTACTCATATTCAAATCAAAATCCATAACTTAATCATACCACATTGTCTAAAATTTAAATCACAACTTTAATAAATGAGAAATAAGATAGAAAACACTAAAAGAACAAGGATTAAAGTAATAGCAAACTCTTCCCACTAATGCTTGACTTGAAATCCAACTTTAATCCTCTCCTTTGAAGAGCTTCTCCAAAAATCACCAAGACATAGCTCCACAGATCCCCTCTTCCTTCTTTAGGGCAACCTCTCTTCATTTTTATACCTCCTTCCTTCTTGTTTATCTTTTTATATCATTTCCAGGCGATTCTAGAAAATTTGTCATCCTTCCCATGCAATTCTAGAAAATCTATTATCCTTTCCAAGCAAACGCAAAAAATCCAGAGGTGTGTTGTAGGCTTTAGTATCACGGCATCAAGATTGTTGGAAACAAAACTTGTGTCATAGTCTGATTGGATGCCGCAACATCAACTTTACAGGAAACCCATGTTTTGCTTGAGTCTGGTTAGATGCCAAGACACCAAAATTGGATTTCATGGCATCAAGCTTGCTAGAAATCCAAGATGTTGCCTTAATTTGGTAGGGTGTTGTGTCATTAAGATTGGATGTCGTGGCATCATGTATGCTGTCTTCATTCTTCAGTGTCACTACACCAAAACTGGATGTTGCAGCATCAAACTATTGGACTTCAATTCTTCCAATTTGCAGCGGGTTGTTTGCCATTCCAGCTTCTTTACTTTGATTCTTTTCTTCATTGATGTTCTATATGCATTTTTCCTCTTTTGTACATTCATGTGCTTGGAACAAATGAAAACATACAAATTAATAATCCACCAAGAATAACTTAAGAACACACCAAAAGTTAGCTCAAATAGATATGATATAAGTGAATAAAATTCACTTATCAACTTGTCTTTGGGAAAGCATGTCGCCTGTCTATGGAGTTCGAGCACAAAGCATACTGGGCAATCAAGAAACTAAACTTTGATTTACAGAAATCAAGTGAAGAGAGAAAGCTTCAACTAAATGAACTAGAGTAGTTGAGAGATGAAGCTTATGAAAATGCGAAGATTTACAAGGAGCAAATAAGGAGATACCACGATCAAATTATTCAAAAAAGATACATAGAACCTAGAATGGAAGTTCTATTGTGTGACTCACATTTGCTTTTATTTCCAAGGAAATTGTAGTCAAGATGGGTTGGACCATTCTTGGTCACTCAAGTGTTCTCAGCCGTGGAGTTGAAGAATCTGAGGACTAGGAACAAGTTCAGAGTCAATGGTCATTGAGTAATGAGATAGGTTAGAGATGTCATGCCAATGCAATCAAATAAAGTTTGTGATTTTAGGAATCCATAAAGGAGTTCATCTTGCACATATGTTAAATAAAGTGCTTCTTGGGAGGCAACTGTCACATCCCAGCTTTCAAGGCACTACACTCCATTTTTTCACTACACTCCATTTTTTCTCTATCTTTCACTATAATTTCTCCACTTATAGGTTGGGGTGCTTTTATACCATTCTGACACACCCCGCCCATGCCCCTTTATCTTGTATTTTATCATTTTTAAGAAAAATTCTACCAAAATTCTGGCAGAGTCTATCCTGAATTATGTGGATTTAAACTTGTGCATGCATTTATTACTCATATATAAAACTTGAATTTTTAACAATCATAAAACAATACATAAATCATTACACATGCCCAATTTACCCACATCTATCTAGAACCTGAGTCATACCATGATAGCAATAAATAAAAGTGGAATATTCATAATGCCCCGCTTTTCAAGGCATTACTTAGGTAGGAACAAGAGGACTCTCGATTAGAATCTCCCCTAAACTTATCCACTTACACCTATATAAACATTCACAAACACCAACATTTGCCTATAATGTTAGTTGCACTGTAAAGTAAAGTGTATGAAAATCATTCTTGCATCTAATTAAATAATAACATGCAACTTAAAACACTCCACACATTTAAATTTACATTATTTACACCATTATGATATTAAATAAATCACACTTTATATACATTCAAAATATTTTAAAAAGATAGAAACTCTAATTTTCATGGTTTTTCCGTCTCTTGAGCTCCAACCCCTTGTTGGGCTCCATCTTCTGGCCTGTGAACTAAAACATAATAAAATATAGTGAGTTTGAGTAACTTAGTAAGCAGGTATAAATCAAATCAATAATTAAATCATAGAATATAAACTAAACTTTACCATCATGGATTAAATACGATTAATAACAAAATTCCTCCTTAAAAATATATTATGATGACTATTATATCTGATTGTATCTATTCATAATGAAACTCACTTTTTTTTTAATGCAATCCTTTCATTTCCAGTCATTCAAGGTAATTTGCCCAGAAACAACCAACACCATATTTGGTAGGTCATTAATCAAACCAAATGCACAATATCACACTCAAATAGACTCATCTTTCTTACAACTTTGGTGTACTCAAGTTTTTTCCACTACCCTAGCTACGAGTGTTATGAGATTTAAAATATCTCACCCTCATTACAACTCAAGGGTCATAGGTTTCCCATTTACACTTACTAAGTAATTAGAGGAGTCTCAAAATAATAGGTTGATCAAACCTCTTCGCCAAACAAGGCGATATCCATAAACAAAGCCCTAACAAGGGCGGGATCCCAATAATCAAATGACCATCCCGTTAGGCGTCCAAACCCAATGTACCATAATTCATGTATGGGAAAATGTAAATTTCTTACTCAGATTATAATAATTTTATTCAATTATCAAACCCAATACTATAACTCTTATAACATTTAGAGTTTATCACATCATCACATTTATCTAAACAAATCTTCAATTCACAACCAAGTGACCAAACTTAATTACATACTAAGTTAAAACATCACTTCCAAATACATACATTTTATTAATTGTGTTTACAGGCGAAGGAGAACAAAGGAATAAAAAAAATGAGACAATCGGGGCCAAATAAGAAGAGATGCGAGGACTTGGACTAAGAGAAGGCAAAAAAGAAAAAAAAGTAAGTCAGTGTCGCAACATAGAGGGACCATGTCATGACATTAAAGTGGCAGTAGACTCAATGTCATGATGCAGAAACCCTATGTCATGATACTAAAGAATGTGCACGGAATCATAAAGCACAAATAGTCTCATGACACAGACAAGCTATGTTGCAACACTGAAGTGGCAGTGAATTCAATGTCGCAACATTGAAACCCTATGTTGTGACACTTAAGAATATGCATGGAATCATGAAGAACAAATAGTGTCATGACATAGACAAGCTATGTTCTGACACTTTCATTTTCTCTTATTTCACTTAGTTTAACCTTAATTCTCATATATTAATTCTCACCTATTCTTTCAAGGACTTCAATAACCAATACTATCTCTTTTCATATGATCCTTATATAGCCAAGCCTGAATTAGCAATTTAGAACTCCTACATTCAAAACACATCTCTCTTAATCATTAAAGTATAGAAGTTTACTACTTAACAATTTTATTCCATCACTTAAGTTTGTTAAGGATAATCCACTTTCTTATTTAACTTTCAATGAAAAACAATGACCATGGATTCACTAACATAGATTAATCATACCATAGGCCTTTTTATACCATTTCATCAAACATTCAGAATGCAGTTTCTAAAATCCCCTATGTTCATCATTCACAAATTGGGATTTTTATTCTAAACAACATATCAACGCAATTGAACTAATTTCTTACCGAAATTTATATTCAAACATCCACTTCCTACTGATTTCTTGTCTTCCCCTTAAACCCTAACTTCTAATTTCTAAAAGCTTACTTTAAAATCCAGAATTCAGAAATTCAAGCCATTAGAACTCTTAATGGATGATGGAAATGGCTTATCACTTAGTTTACTCCAACTGAAATCCACCAAATCTAGTTGCAAGGCAAAACCCCAATCTATTCTTGAACTCCCACAATCTCAATCCACTAAATTAGATGTTTGCTTGATACTAGAGTGTTGCTAAGCTGTTTATCATTAATTTTCCCAACTCAATCCATCAATTTCCATATGAAACAAGAATTTTCTGAACTTAGGGAAGAAAGGGGAGAGCTGAAGATGTTTTCAGCTAAGAAATGGGGCTGATGGAGTATTTTAAGCTCCACCCCCCATAATACTCTGGAAGTGCAAATCCACCGAAACTCATGTGGCCCACATATGTTGTATACTAACTTCCTTTAACACTGAAATTTCTGCCTATATTTCATAATACTTAATTCCCTTTATCACAATCTTCATAAAATTTTCATTTATATTACAATTCATATGTATGCATTTCATTTACACACTATAAACTAGTTCTTCCAATTTCGGAAATTTCAGGGTCTCACAATAGTACACATCGATTCTTAATGTCACACATCTGTATCACTACGAATGCTAATATATTTTACAACATTAGTTAAGAGATTTTAAATATAATCATTACACATCATATATTAAATCTCATCATAATATAAATACATCTTTCTTATGGGAAATCACCAACCCTGACATCATTAAAACACATTAATCATCTTCTTATCCTAGTCTCGAGCTCCATTGCTCAACCTATCCACTAAAAAATTTAATAAAATAGGGTGAGTCTGGGTGAACTCAATAAGTAAGCAGATTAAAATAAACAATAATCAATAGTCAATAAGATAACATGTTATAATATAGAAAATGAATAATCAATATTCAACATTAAAATACAATCCACGACTGATTCCATATCAGTTTAGTCAATCATATATTATTCAATTCAACATATATTTGACACAACATATACATATGATCCTCATCTTGCTTAGCTAATTCTTACAATATCCCTATCCTCCATCCTTCCACATGTTCATCCATATAACTTAATAGCATTATTTCTTATAAGACACGAAATACTCTTTATCTATAATCATCCACAATGTAATAATATAACAACTGCAAGTCGGTGTAAAATTAGGGAATACTCATTATTCCCAACAATTCAAATAATAAAAATAGCCTCACTAGATACTCAATGCCCATATTCATGGGATACTTTCAGTCCCATCAAAAACTCGATGCCCTTATTCATGGGATACTTCCAATTCCATCAAAAACTTAGTGCCTGTATTCATGGGATAATTCACATCCCATCAGAAACTCGGTGCCTGTATTCATGGGATACTCTCAAATCTATCAATCCATACATTTATTTATAAAAAGAGGAAGTGGCCTGCTTACCTTGAATGGAGGATGAATCCATAACTCATCAACTCAACCGTTTTATTTCCAATCAGTGCTCCTTTGGCCCTACACATATCACATAGAACACAATTCATTTCACACCTATTTCTCATACGAGTCATTATAAGTGAACTAAACACAATTCTAGCCTTCTTAAACATTATCCCACTCATTAATTCAAGTCAATTAACCTGACTTTAAATGGCCACTTAAAGACTACCATAGGTATGCAACACATCTTGTTTCTAAGTAAAATATTTCATCAAACATATAATGGGCATTCTTTAATGTATTACCTTTTTTTTTAGCACCATTATCATATAATATCATTATCATTCACTTAATCTTAAGAACAAACTTATTCAAAGATTTTTACTGCTCATTAACACTTTATCCAACAATACTAAGCATAGCTTAACTATCAATTCCCATAGTCTATAATGGTTCATATTCTTAACTTTATACAAATTGTATTCAACACTATTCAACAACATTCTTTCTTAGTAAGTAATTTTATCTCAAAATATACTAATTCTACTTTATCAGAGTCTTTGGCTTGCAATCCACCCTTTACGCATCACTACTCCTCATCTAGGCATTTCATCAAACATTACCTATGTGTCATTCAATTTATACAATCCTAGTAAAAAATTATTAAGAATATTGTATTTCCCCCACAACATGAAAATCTCCTTTTTATAGTTCAAGACAACAACATAATTAGATTTCCTCAAGTCCAAATCATTCCAAAACTACGATAATCAATCCATTACTCATTTTTCCCATGATTATTACAACATAAGCTACAAGATTGGGGAAAATTACTATTCATAACTTAAGAAAACCCCTAGCAAAGCATGAGTTATGATTTCTTATGCCCAAATAAGTTCTAAACCACTATAAATAACTCATTAGTCATTTCCCCCATCCAATATTAGGTATTCTTCACTATTTCCAAAACTCTAATTGGCACAAATCATCAAATTGAATAAGGAGAAAAGGTTTACAGTGCCATTCACTATGGTTTCCCCTCTAGCACAAAGATTCGGCTCCCACCTTCAAAGATCTTCCATGGGTTGTGGCAAAATGAGATTTCCCTCTTTATTCACCACTAAAATAGGCTGAAATTTGCATCTTGGGAGCATAGGTGATGGATTAAACACTTAAACTAGGAGTTTCTCTAACAAAATCAAGCCAAATGAGGCCTAAAGACATGGGGGTTTGAATGTGGAGAAGAAAAACAAAACAAGGGTGAAAATGAATGAAATGGATTGCTTGAAAATGTTGGTTTTCTGACTTAAAATACCAATATGTGCTACGATGCCAACCCTGCTACATGTCGCCCATCTCTACATTGCATAGAGTGCTGGATTTTGAGGGTATTCACTGCCCCTCCTATTTCTTCCCTGTTTCATGCTTTTTGCTCTATTCTTTTGTCATCTTTTTATTCCATATGTTCTCACATAATTATACACTATTTTTACATTAATTATCCTTATTTTATTGCTACATAAAAATATAAAAATTTATCCTCTCAAATCAATAGGGCTCATGCCATGTAATCACCTTTTACATTATAATTCATTATAATTTCTTCACCCTTTTTACCAATCCATGTACATTTTGTCCCAACATGATGATTTAAGAAAAATTTTAACTAATTAAATAATACATTTATTCACAATTTCACAATTCACTCTTCCTTGTGATGGAGCAAAATATTCCATAATTCAATTCATCTCCATTTATATTAATACTAAAAACAAATAGAATATGTGTCAACATATCATTATACAAAAATTAACACCTAGGTGTTACAACAACCTAAGTTTTTCTAAACTTTCTGTATTTTCTTAGCATTTAGATTAATTGTTTTATTTATTTTCTTTCTTATTAGGATAGATTTATTTTAATCTCTGGTTTACTTTGTTTTGCAGAAGGAGATATCTGATTTCATATTGCATGTAGGAGTTTTAGAGGATTGCAGATGATGTTTCAAGTGTTAAAATTGCTAGAAATTTTCAGATGATGCTAAGTCAGTTCCATAAAAAGAGGACGAGAATGCACTTCATTCATGGAAGCCATTAAACTTAAAATTCTTTCATTATTTCACATTGAGCATAATGTTTGGTTTAAGTTAGGGGGCATTTGGCAGAGCTACACTACATTCATGCAACATTTAGAATTCAGATTTGCATTCAGTTTTTGGCAAATATTTTGAATTTAGGTATAATTTTTATGAGTTTCACTTTTGATGACTTAGGTAAAGAATCCAAGAGCAACTATACTAACACGATGGAATTGAATAGGATGGATTCTCTCTTAATGATCAGTAACATATGTTGAATTTTTTATTACCACTACATATAATTTATAAGGATGAATAGATGTTATCTTGTGATTCAATGATTCTTGTGATAAGTCTTTCTTTTTCATGAATGATGAAATTTCATTGAACACCTTAAGTTATGATCATGCAAAGTATAGATGATTTAGTTGATGATGTTGTAAATTTAGTGGCATATTTTGGTTGACATGAGTATGCTAGAACTTATTTTATTATCCCTCAAAGCAAGATCCCAGATAACATGTTTACTTGAAAGTGATTTAGGCATTCTTTGATTAGTTTGAGCCTTTCAAGCTAACCTAGTTCATTCACTATCACTAGTGTCCCCATTGAGCCTTGATAAAGGAATGACATATGCAAAACATGTGCAAGACCACCATTCGACTTTTTGTTCTTTAGCCATATTATCCGAACCTTGTTGCCTAAAAAACCATGATAGACCTTTTAAGAGACATTTATACATGGTTGTAGAGAGGTATATGATTGTATAAGAAGATAAGTTTGGGTGTCATTAAAAAGAAGAATGTCAAAAGAAAGAGGGGATAAAAGGAAAGGAATTAATAAGGATTTATACTGCAATTTGGGGGGATCACATCTACATGAACTTAACAAAAAATAAGTTTGAAGATATGATAGTAATACAATCCATAGTTAGGGGGAACATCCTAATGAATGTAAAAGAAAATAAGTTTGGGGTGTGATAGTAATATAGCCCATAAAATAGATAGAACCTCAAACTAAAAGATAAGCGAATGAACATTCATGTGTAATTCAGTTATGATCTCTTACTTTATGAATCCTTGCTTCTTTTATTTGTTAGACAAACCCAAGTCCCTATTACAAGCCTAATAAAGACCTATTGATCCAAGTGAACAGATTTATCTACATTAGTGAAGTGGGATTATGAAAAGTAAGCTTATGAAGTGTTTTAAGAAGATCATTAGAATCACTAGTTTGAACATTGTTTACTGAAAAGCTTGCATGCAATATGAGACTGACACTACACACATACACTTTCACTTCATGAATGGATTGATAAAGCATGAGTTTCATGAGATTATTTGGCAAGTATCTTGAATGATTTCTGAGTTATGTGCATACTTGTAATCCATTTGTGTAACGACCCAGCATTCCAGCACATATTATCTACTTTGCCCGGTGCATCCTTACCAGGAACCTCACAGGACTCACTGATTTGTCCCTTCTGGAGCACAGTGTATCCTTAATAGGAACCTCACCAGCTCCTCCGGGCCCGTCCTTCACCTGCCCAAAATGGGTGATACCTTTGCAATTGAGCCTCACATATTTAGCTCAAGACTTCCTCCGTCACCTAGGCGATGTGGGATATCACATCCACCCCTCCTCAGGGCTGCCATGTCCTCATGGCACATACACCCCCGTAGACTATTAGGATTTGACTTTGATACCAACTGTAATGACCAGGTGCTCCAGCACATATTGCTCGCTTTGACTAGTTCATCCTTACCAGGAACCTCACAATGTATCCTTAATAGGAACCTTACCAGCTCCTCCGGGTCCATCCTTCACTCACCAAAAATGGGTGATAACTTTGCAACCGAGCCTCACATATTTAGCCCAGGACTCCCTCACCCAGGCGATGGGGGATATCACAGTTTGGCATGTTACAAATTATTTGAGAGAAATTTTCCTAAATGATTCATGAGTTCAGATTGCTAATTTGCTCGAGGAAGATTAAAAGCTAAGTTTGAGAGTATTTGATAAGCTCATAATATATCATATTTTAATGACTAAATTACATATGTTTTGGATCCTCTTTTGATGTAAATGTAGTGGTTTATAAGCACATTCCAGAAATCTGCACTTAATTTTGTTATTACTTGATAAGTGAATTCTATATTGATTTATTATGTCTATTTGTAGATAATTAAGTGTAAGATATGAAATAAAATATGAAATACATTAACATGGAGAGAGGAGCAAAACCATGGAGTTTGTATTGAACAAGTGGCTAAAAAATGAAGATTACAAGTTCAAGAAGTCTAATGCCATGGCATCTGATGTGATGAAACATGGTTTCAATCTGAGGACATTTTGGGTATAGATGGAGATAGATTCAGCTCAAGTGTTCAACAAATAAGTTTTGTCCCTTGACTTTATCTATCTATAAAATCAATAATCATAGGATTTGGAGTTGAAATATGGAAGTTATGGCCAAAATATTACAACTATCTCAAACTTCAATACCACTGACAAATATTTTGGATGTATAGAAAGTGGTATCAATTGTGGTCCAATTTTTGCATATTTTAAGGATGATTTGGAAATCATATTCAATATAAAAGTTATATCTCAAAGTTACCTTTCCAATTTAATAAGCATCACATGATTTAGAGTTCATATGAGGAAGTTATATCAAAAAGAGCACAAGCCTTTAGAACTTCCGATACATTAATTCCAGAAGTTATCAAAAGGTGTAGAGGCTGATTTAGAAAAACGTGATCAACATGAAAGATGTGTACTTTAAAATTATCTATCTAATAGGCTAAGAATCACATAATTCCAAGTTCATACAAAAATTTTATGATTAAAATGCTAAAACTGCTCTAAACGTATAGAATTTCTAAAGTAGTGAAGTATTAATATCAGAATTTCTGAAGTAGTGAAGTATTATTGTCAAATTTGGTGAAGCAGTGAAGTATTAATGTTAAAAATTCTAAAATAGTGAAATAATAATGTCAAAATTTCTAAAGAAACTTAACAAATCTTTGAAGTTAATATTTTAAAAATTCTAAAGGGGTTCAAAAGCTCGATCTTTAGAATTTCTTAAGTAACTTAACAAGAAGCTTTAGAAGGATTTTTCAATAGCAACTTTAAGGAGAAAGTTTGAAGATTTTAGAGTATTTTAGAGGGACAAAATTGCAGATAGAAGTTAGGAGTTGCAGCACCTGTTGGTCTTAGAAGTTGCAAAATTATAAATTATTTAAAAGTACACAAATTGAGTTATTTTTAAAAGCTAATTTCCAAGTGTCAGGTGCTGCAAATTTTAGAATCTGAGACATGTGGATTGTGATGTTATTATTGGAAGCTGATTTTTGGGTACAAGATGTGTTGCAATTTTTAGAAACCATAATGTGTAGCAACTCAATTATTTTTAGAACTCCTATTTTTATGCACTATAAAGTTTTGGAAGCTATATTTTTATAGGAAAATACTAAGTTGTTATTAGAAGAGGATCTTTATGCATAGGGGCATTATAATTTATGGAGTAGTTCTACTAAAGCTCTACTACTTTGGTTATTTAAAGACATCATGCAGGACACATAGGGGACAATTTGACAAAGTGTGTACATGGAAAATAAAGGATTAAGAGAAGAATTCCAAGTTCTATAACATGCATAGTTTGAAGATTGTTCTTTTTATTTTTAGCATGAACTAATTTTCTTTTTTCTAGGGCAACGATTTAGCCCTCCTTGATATTCGTTGTTAATAGAGATTGTTAGTTTATCAATTCAATATCATCTTGTTTCATTCATGGTGTTAAATGTAATCATCTGATTTATTTAATTGCCTGTCACCAATTATGTGAATTAACTTTATTATCTTTAAGTATGCAGTTAAGGTAGACATCATATGCTAAACTATGTACTGTATTCTTTTGAATGAATGTGTAGATGGTTAAGGTAGATGCTAAACTATTCTACTTGGTTCATTAAAGTTCTTCTAATCTTCATGAGTTTTCAACCTCAGTTACTCTACACACCATAAGTAATTGAAACAGGAGAAAATACTTGATTTTAACCTAGACACCTAACAAAAATAAACATACAGTGGATAAAATGAACCTAAGATGTTGAATTGACACCAAAATTTCAACAACATTGAATATCATTGAGTGGTGAAGTCTGATATTGAGACTCTTACAACCTGAATTCTATTTTGCACTACTTGATATCATTGTTTTCTGTTATCTTACATTGTACTTTAGTCTTTAATTTATCTTGATATTATAAGACAACTTAGTTTTAGTAACTAGATATAATTGAATCAGTTTGATAGTTTTCTGTGAGATCGACCCTTGCCTAGAACACTGTCCTGCTATACACTCATGTACTTGTGAGGAATTATAATTTGATCATAACACCCTTTCTCAAGTGCTATAGTACGTGTGCCTATTGAAGTGATCTACTATCTCTCCATACAAATCCACAAAAATAGATCCAATAAGCCTAGGCATCCAAATGTAATATATGCGCTCGCAAGGTCATACATAGATTGCACATGTACAATGGTATATCTAGTCTTCATTATATCATATGTTGTTCAATTCAAAAGTCTATTCCTAATTCATTTTTCTCAAGTATGAATTAGAAATCTCATTTCATGCATATGAAGGCCAATCACATACATGCATTAAGCATAGAAAAGATGAAACAATGAGAAAGAAGATAATTAAACTTAAAAATCAATATCTACCAAGATTCATTATTATGATCCATCTAACACTAGATGAAAGAAATTTAGAACATCATATTTGAATTAAAACCAACAGAGTAATTGATAAACATCATCATAATCTAAGTTTGAATGTTGATTCAAAAATAATAGATGGACTAAATAGAAAGAAAATAAAATATTCAGGTTGCAACAACTTTCTCCAATGATCTCCCTTACTCAAAAGCTCTTCTCCGTTGTCTCCTTAAAAGAAGTCCTCTCTTGAACGTATTAACCTTCTATTTATATCCCCCATAATTGGGGTTAAACATCTCTCATGTAAATTAAATAATTTTCACACATAAACCATGAAGTTTCTAAAAATAGCCAAACTATCATGAGTGGGGGCCACGGCTCCTAGATTGGGGGCTTCAGCTCCCAATCCCTATTTGCAACACTCTACCTTTTGCCATTTTGGGGGTTGTGACTCCCAACATCTATTTCCTGGGTGCTCTTTTCTACATGATGGGCACTGCAGCACCCAATTAGGGTTGTGGCTCTCAACTACTTTCCACCAATATCTCTCTATTCTTAGTATTTTGGTTTATTCCCCAACTTCATTGCATTTCCTCTTCCATCTTTGTTGATCCTCCCATATTTTCTTCCCCTTTCTTGCATTATGTGCCTATAAAAAAATACAAATAAAGACCAAGCCAAAGATCAATTAAAATGATATGCTATAAGTGAATAAAATTCATTTATCACTTGCTCCTTTGCTTCCTATATCAAAAAGTGCTCTCAAAAATATTATGGATGTCTTACCCCTATTTTGGACATGCGACCCTCTTAAAATAATCCAAATTAGGGTTACATTGCAAACCAATATGAAATTATCTTATGATTTGTGCATAAGATATGTATAAATCTAAAAACAACGTGTCTTCCAAACTTTTAGGTGTTGCAGCACCCAAAAGCTCATGTAAGAACAAATTTAGTCATGTAAGAAAAAAATTAGTATTTTGGCCATAACTTTCTAATATCATATTGAAATTATGTGATGCTTAGTGTTAGCAAAAATGTATGATTTTGATGATAAATAAAACTTGATTAAAGATTATGTACTAATAGTTGTTATCAAACTTTTAGTATATCAAATCAAGTTGTAAGCCTTATAAAAAATGAGCAAAAAACACATATTCCAAGGATCAAGGCTTGGGCAAGTGCAGAAGTAAAAGAGGAAGTACCATTATAGACAAAGCTCAAATGAAAAGGATTCAACCGAGCTTCCATTCGCCTATCGAAGTGGAGATTATATTTGATGAATGCAAAGCAATAGACTTCGTCCATCATAAGTGAGTGACAATCAAGCCAATGATCAACTGGTTAAAACAGACAAAGGCTGAGAAGTAAACTAGGAGAATAGTGAAGTTCGTTTAGTCAAGTAATTACATTTGTCTATACATCTAAACTTGTCTACTATCTATCTTTAATAGACAATCCAATAGACAAAGCACAAAAGTAGATTCGTCTGCATTCTATTACTAACAATAGACAATCCAACAGATGAAGCATTGAGGAAAATTCATCTGCACTCCAACAGTTTGTCTATTACTTACAACAGACAAGCCAACAGACGAAGTATTGAAAAGATGATTTGTCTAAGACTTCATGATTTGTCTGTTATACTATTTGTCTATAATAAATGGATTCATCTGCTACTTACAATAGATAAACTAGAAGACAAAGGGACTTTATCTGATGAATAGTTGGACAAATACTTTGTTTGTCATAAGTAAAGACAAGTAATGGTTAAGTTGAATCTTTGATCTTCATCCAGCATTAATGATGCCCTTTCTATATTGATTAAAGAATCAATAATTGTAGCAATACCTCGACCAATGCTTATTAAGAATCTTGAAATCATCTTCTTTAAGGTCAGCGGTGGAGGCATTTTAGCAAACAAGGATTAAGTAGAAGTTAGAAAATTCAAATATGCTAATCAGAATGGTCTTCTATCATTAATGGACTTCACCTACCACTAATGGCTAAAATTCAAAGTAGTTATAAATGAAGCATCTTTGAGCAAGAAGAAGAAATCAAGTATCAAGGAAAATATTCAAAAATTCTCTTGAGAGCATTTACTTATCTAAGTGAAAACCTTCTGCAATCCTTTAAGAGTAAAGAGCATTGCATTCAAACCTTTCTCAAATTTCTTTGAAGGCTTCCAACCACCTTTCAAAAAAATCATTTACTTCTGCATTTAATTTTCAGAAACCTTCCCCTGTGCCTATTGAGAAATATTTGTTCGTTAACTTTTGATATTCATTATAAGTCCCTTGAACTAGTGGTTGAGACTAGACTCAAGAAGAGCTATGATTGTTTGACTACAAACAAGAGCTATTTATTTACACACCTTAGGGTTAGAATCTAGAGGAGTGCTAGGTGCATTGAGATCACGCCCCCTAGAGCTGAAATTTAGAAGAGTGCTAGGAGTACCGTGTTGATGCCCCCTAGAGTTGGAATCTAGAAGAGTGCTGGGAGCACTATTGTATTTCTGCTATTGGGAATAGTGTAATCCTCTTAGAGAAGAGTGTTCTTGGAAGAGTGGAGTAGAATGTTTACTCAAACCACTATAAAAATCCCTGTTTCTTATTTATTTGTGCATTGATTGATTGAGTGATTTGAATTGATTGCTAGAGGGACATTTAATCTTAAAGGAGTAGAGCAATTCTTTTTAGTACCCAATTCACCCCTCCCCTCTTAGGCTTTTCCTTAATCTTTGGGACCAATAAGTGGTATTAGAGCAGACTACATAATTCTTTGTAGTGATCTAATGGCAAACCAATCATCCTTTTTACAGATATTCACTGAGGGACAATCGTCTACCTGGCCACACCTAATTATGGAACCAACTTCGCTTATTGAAAGTTGAGGATAAAGCAATTCATTATAGCCAATGATATGGAGTCTTGGAAGGCCACTAAAGTTGGAATCACTCTTCCTACTACTAAAGTAGATGCATGGACTAAGGAGGAAACCATCTCAGTCTAAAATAATGCGAATGCTATGAACTCTTTATTTTGTAGACTAATCTCATCTGAGTTTGACAAAGTATCCTTTTGCACTACTACAAAAGATATTTGGGATAAATTAATGTCTATAAATGAAGGATACTCATATATCAAAGGAACTAGAAGGAATAGGTTGATAGGTAAACTATAAAACTTTAGGATGAAAGAAGGGGAAAGCATATCAGAAATGTATACTCATTTTTCTAAAGTTATTACTGCTTTGAAAGGATTGGAAAAAGAAGTCATAAATTATGAACAAGTAACAGGATTAATAGAAGCAGTCTTCATCCGAAAGACTGGAATGATGAACCCTTATTAACTTCAGACAATGAAAGTGAGCTAAAAAGAAGTTAGTTCAAAATTTACTTCGGAAGATCAAAATAAAAACATCGTCTTCTTAAACTCTATCATGGACTTTTTGAATTGACTGACTTTGTCCAAATTCAATGAGCTTCATTCCAAAATGATGATTCAGCCAGTTCATTGGAGCATCTCCTCATCCAATGCTTGCCTAAACCAACAACCTATCCTCTTCTCTGGGATGAATAGCACTGCAAACATTCCAATTGATAGGAATTAATTAGAAGATGACATTTTTCAAATGAGAGTTAATTAGAACAATCTTCTATATTTAATGGAGCTTGCCTACCTCTAATAGTTGAAATTCAAAACCTCTATAAATGCAACAATGCTGGGATGAAGAAGAATAGCAAGGATAATAAAAAGAGTGATTACTGATCCAAAACCTACTACTATAAGAGACTTAAGCCTTCGCACTTGAATCTTCTACTTCATTCATTAAAGGCCTTCAGCTACCATTCGGGAAGATCCATTACTTCAATATTCAAGTTTCAGATTTCTTCCCTTATGCTTTCTATAGAACACTTGTATTAGTGTATTTAATTTCTATACTCTAGTCCTATGATTGCCTTGAGTTGGTAGTTGTGACTGTCTATTGAAGTGTGTCTTATAGACAAGAGCTATATGGTTTATGCCACGTAGAGTTGATCAAGAAAGAGTGCTAGTGTACTATGTTTATGCCTCCTAAAGCTGATCCAGAGGTAGTTTATGCCCTCTAGAGAAGATCTAAAAGAACCCGATGTGCACTGATTGTATTGCTGCTATTTTGAGATAGTGGAAACCAAGACACTAAAAGGAGAGTATTCTTAGAATAGTGGAGTAGAGTATTGACTTGAACCATGATGAGAATGCAAAATGTCATATTTTATTCTCCTAATACTTCATCTTTTGCACCTAATACTTCATCTTTTGCAC
>JAYJMB010078001.1:0-22482 GCA_036873735.1 Pouteria campechiana
AGATAAAATTAGATAAAAAAATTTATTGTTGTTTTTAGTATTAGTCCCATGAGATAGTTAGGTGGCATGAAATAAATTTTAATTATTTTGTTATTATTATGTATATTTTTATTCATTATTTTTTATTTATTTTAACTTTAATTACCTTCGGCACATCTTTGACACCATAATTACGTTCCAAATATGAATTTCCTTTCATTCAATTCCAATACAAGCAAATCCATTCCACCGAAAAGCCCTTAAAGACTGGAAGTGTATGGAAATTATACGTTTGAATAAAAAGTCTCTTAGAGTGGTTAGTGATTTTGGGGTGAAACAAGCTACTTTAAGATGGAACCAACCCATTTTATAGTAGTAATTAAATTACAAAGGGTTTTAGAAAGTGAAAATCAATTAATAAAAAGTTGGAAATTAGATGGAACGAAAAGAATGTTGAAGGCGAAATACCGCAATACCAGTTTGCTCCATTTACTTGCCTCTGTTGCATATCAAATTATAGACAGATATCTTGACATCACACGTTAAGATTTGGGTGATGATCAGTTTTAGAGCTGGAAACTCGTGTATGTTTTGTTAATGATTTAAAAGGTTTTTCGGCTTAAGCACTAAATCCTTCAAGGTGGAATCAACATGGGCAAGAATGGCCCGTAAAATACAAAAAAGAATAAACCAAAAAGAAGGAGAGTGGTCTAGCAAAATCTTACGTGGGTCTCACTGTCTAAACAAGTGTAAAACTATGCATAAAATTTAAAATTTACTTGGATTTATTGACTTAAATATTAAAATATTATAAAATCCTATACAATCATTATTTTAAATGAGATGAATATTAGAAAATCATACACAACCATTATTTTAGATAGGATGAACACTTTAAAATTTAAAATATGTAAATTAATCTAACAATCACAAAATTTTAACAAGTTGGGATTCAATATTGAATTATTTTAATTTTTGTGACTTACTGGGTTTTTTATTTGGATAATATGTAAGATTCCAACTAAATAAATGATCATAAGATTAATAGTTTACATTATAATCAAGATGAGGCCCAAATAGAATGGTACTACTAATGTACTGTGGTGGAGCATATAGCAATTCTATGGTGGCATGACTATAGAAGTAAATTCATGAAACCATTTGATTATGCTTATTGAAATGGTTACATAAAATCCATTCTGGTCATCAATCATACCATTACCTATTTAATTAAGAATTTAAAAATCATCCTAATCAAAGATTGCATATTCCCCTGTATGCTTATTTTATCTCCTTTCTATGTACATAATTCATCATCCATTTTCATGCCAAACTTTCAGTTGTAATTTTCAAATAATGCACTTATTCCATTAGTGTAGATAATCCAATGTGGTAGCCACAGTGAAAATGGCAGATAAATTTGTTATAAATGTCTATATGAATAATTATTCAGTAAACTGTTAATAAAATCCCACCAGAAACACTAAAAATGTCTTCGTTGCCCTAAATGTACCGTTCTCTGTCGTAGTTTTTATTTCATTGCTGCATGGCGAATGTTTTATTCCAGCCTTGATATGATAGTTTTGTAAAATTTAATTCATTCAGTATATTTAAGATTACTTATTTAATCAAGATAAAAAAAAATTATATCATTTGGATAGTTCACCACTAAATTTATTTCATCTAGGAGCTAAAATTCATCCATTAACCACTTGAATCTCTAAACAATATAATTTTTTGAATCTTAGGCAAGCAAATCATGTTAAATATGATGAATGAATTAAATTTTAAAAATTTATCATTTTAAATATCAAATAAAATATTTTCACCGTAAGAGTGTTAAAATATTTCCAAGTGAAATTTTCCTTAGGCCAGTTTGGGAAGGGGAAATAAGCCAAAAAAAATTTCACCCTTTTCTATATTTTTTTCCTAACATTTTTAATGTAATTTCATATCTTAACCTAATAACAACCCAGTTTTATCTTATTATTATCAATATTTTCCCGACATCGTTCTCATGTTCTCATATAAAAGTATACTTATTTTAGGATTATTAACTTTATTTTTCATCATTACTCTCATTATATTATATTATTTTTATTTTAACTTTTATGATTACTCCTTTCACATCACATCCTTTTTCTCTTGTCTTTTTGGTTTTTTCCTGGGCTCTTGTCCCATTTCCAAAAGAAATAATGATTGGTCCAAACAAAAACTGGTTTAATCAGACACAAAGTTGAGGTCGTCCAAGTGTTGACAGGTTGGGCTCTAAAGCAGCTGTGCTAGAAATAATTAGGGGCCAGGTTTGTTATCTGTGGTGCCGTGAAATTGCTATATTGTATAGTTCCCTCAACATGCACTGATATTAATTGGCTACTTCTTTTAGTGCCCGCAAGTGGATGCTTTGTGATCCCAGAATTAAAATTGGAAATGTAGATTTATGGATCCAATATTTGTAATTTGGCTGATTATCTACTAAATCCTGACCAATGGATGCGGGCGATTAGCCTTGTAACCTTATTCTTGAGCCTGGCTACAAGCTTCAGTTGATTGGTTTATCTCTCGAATGTTTGCATATAAATGAAAATTAAGAAGACGAATTCTTTTGAGCTGCCATAAGTCAGTGAACAATGGATAATCAATGGAATTAGTTCAATCTGCTAGAATGGCGTATACTTCTTAAGTGGGGATCTAGCATAGCATTGTAAGAGATAAATAAATTAACTCATTGAATACTTGCAGCCTAGATAGAGGTTGTAATACAAGCATGACATTAATTAATTCTGATTAATCACCTCTATCCTAGCTTATCATCACCTGTGTTCTAGCTTATCATCTAGCTAGTTGCATGTGAAATTAATTCTGGCACATTGACATACATAAAGGAGAAAGGAAAACAAAAGAAGATATTCCATTACAAATTAGTTGAAAATTTAAAGAGCAAGAAGCAAATACTTAAATTTATACTACCACTCTAAAATACATATGCAAAAGAAAAATGAAAGGACATTGAAAAAAAAAAGACTGCTTCACTTCAAACTACATGATAGATGGGAAAATTATTACAAGCATCCTATACACATAGTTATTGAATACCCTCCTCCCTTTTTCCCACAACACTAATGTCCAGAAGAACGCTCCAATTCCCACTCCATAGCCAATTCCAAATCCTATTGCGATTATTTTCCAGTCGTACTCCCCATCCGACACCAATTCCGGATCCTCGTAGCTTGATGGCGGTGCATCATTTGTTTCTTCGCATGCCCTTGACAATGGAGGCCCACATAACCCCGGGTTCCCTTGAAATGACACATTTGAAAATGTCGAAAATTGTTTGCTATTTGGTATGTGGCCAGTAAGCTGATTCTCTGAAAGGTTGAGTACCTCGAGAAATGTCAGCTCCGCCAGCTCCTGAGGAATGTGTCCAGAGATGTTGTTTTGCGAGAGGTCCAACGACTCCAGCATCTTTAAGTTCTTGAGCGAAGTTGGAATTTGGCCAGTGAAACCATTATGCGACATGTTGAGTACTTGGAGTGACTTCAGAGCCCCAATGGAGTTTGGAAGCTGCCCTTGAAAGTAATTGCTCGAGAGATCAACTACCGTAAATGCTGTGGGAATTTTCTTAAAATGCATTTCCAAACTCTTACTTCTTATTATTATTGCTTCATAGTATGTAGGAACCACTGTAATTATGTATCCGACCTGTACGCGAATCTGAAGGTACTCTAGTTCAGCGTTGTCTTCCCTCGCCATCTCTTTCCACCCCGAAAACATAGCTGATGGTAAATGACCATTGAAACTGTTGAAGGAGAGGTCAATGATTTGCAACTTTGAGAAGAGGTTCTGTACTGTTGATGGATGCTCAATGGGGCCGTAGAAATTGTTGGATTTTAATATGAGTACCCGCAAGTCAACCAAATCTTTTATCCACAAGGGAAAGGTATCATGTATTTGATTGTTTCTGAGGTCTAATACCTTCAACCCTGTGCAATTGGCCAGGGAATTGGGCAGCTGGCCTTCTAACTGATTTTGACTCAAATCAAGTATTCGAAGGTTGCAATGTTGTTTAAATGTTTGAGACAAGTTCCCATTAAAAGCATTTCCTTGGAGATTAAGCACACTGAGATCACTCAGTTCACCAAAACATCGTGGAACATGACCAGTAAAATTGTTACCAGGCAGATCAAGAACCCGGAGGGATGTGAGGTTGCAAATTGACATTGGAATTTCTCCTGTGAGATTATTATTGGAAGCCAAGTACGCCTGAAGGTAGGATGAAGGGACTGGAAGGGAACCTTTTAGACGGTTTGAGCTCAGGTCAAGAACGTTTAGTCCAGGCAATGGCGGAAAGGGAGTTGGTATTTCTATTGCCTGCAAAGCATTCTGAGAAACATTTAATTGGCATAATCGCCCATTCCCAACCTTCCATATCCACATGGGGATTTCACCATTCAACTTATTGCAGGAGAGGTCTAAGTATGACAACAACTCTTGGTTCCTCAAAAAATCTGGAAATCTTTTAATGTTGCAAGATTGCAAATGCAAGGCTGCCAGCTGAGGTAATGAGATGGAGGTTAAATTACTACTACTCTCTTTGAATGATATGTCAATATTTGAAAGAGCAAGATGGGAGAGCTTCATTAGGTTCATAAATAAGCCAAAGTCTAGAGCATCGCTGAAATTGTTAGAATGAAGATAGATGATTTCAAGGTTCTTAAGCTGAAAAATGGACCTCGGAATTGTCCCCTGCAACTTGTTATGATACAAACTAATGGACTTCAATTGTGACAGAGAGGCGTTGTGGAACTCACCTAGCTGACCACCAAGTTGATTACCTTCAAGATTCAGCGACTGCAAGGAGGGGAGTGAGAACAATGAAGAGGGGATATAGCCATTGAAACTATTGTAAGAAAGATCCAAGAAGTTCAATTTGGTGAGGTTTCCGAGCTGGTATGGCAGTGGTCCTGACATGCTGCAACTCTGGAGCCTCAAATCAGTGAACGACTTGAATGATGCAAAGTTCCAAATGAAATCAAACTCATTAGATGAAAAATCGTTAAAGCTTAGGTCGACTTGAGAGAGAAAACGGAGCTGAAAAGTGGAAGGATGAATGGGTCCTGAAAGATTACATGCCACCATGCTCAACTTGCGGAGATTGGGGAGTGCAGAGGATATGGCTTGACTCCATTCACTGCCCCCTGCTGAGATGTCTACCTCGTCAAGAGAGAGTTCCCTCAGGCTTGACAAGTTTTGAATGAGTTCCCCAATGCTTGGCTTCTCCAATTTCAGAGGAATAATATCAGTGCCATTATAACCATTGGAAGACAGGTCTAGAGAAACCAAGCTGGTCAAACTTGACATTTCCAGTGGGATTTGACCATAAAAATGGCAAGAAGAGAGGTTAAGGCGGGTCAAACTGTTGAGCTGGCCGATGGCAGAAGGGATTGGAGAGGGAGCGAAGTCGTTGTAAGCAAGATTAAGAATCTGCAGGCTCCGAAGGTGGGAAAGACTTTGGAAATCGATCTGACCTGAGATGTGAAATTCGCTGAGGTCTAGGCTGGTGACATGCCCAGTGGCACTGTCACACGTGATGCCTTCCCAAGTACAGCAGTCCCTGTTACCAGGATTCCAAGAGGATAGATTGGTGTTGCTGCCACGAAACAGAAAGCCACGCCTCAAGCGGAGCAAGGCAGAGAAATGGTGATGGATGCATTCCTGATGTTGGACGGACAGCAAATCCTGAGTGCTATTACTAAGGCAGATGGGAATAGCAGAAGCTAAAATTAGGAAGATGGAGAAAGATTTAGAGAAAGAAATGGAAGTGAAGAACCCCATGACAATCAGATGGAAATCCTAAAGGCCTGGGATATGATGGTGGAAGATGAGAAAGGAAGATCAGGTATTTATAAACATCGTTTGCTGCTTGAAACGGGTTGGCAACGGTGAGGTTATGGCACGATGCCGTGTGTGACAGAAAACAAGTATTCATCATCATGGGTAATTTCTATGACGCATCATAAACGGCACTTGCCAGACATTCTTATTTTGTGGGCTAACTATTTTACCAATGTTGGACTATAATTTTCTGTTCATTAGGCATGATCTTTTTCAAATATGCAACCGGTACAGCGCAGGAGCGGCATTAAGCAGTTGCATTTCCCTTGATAATTGAATAATTAAGCCATTCTACATAAAATTAAAATTCATGGTTACAAAATGAAAAAACGATTAATATAAAAATTTAACAATAAAATCAAATCCATTGATATAACTTGTCTTTATGTATAATATATTTACAACATAATAAATATATTTATATCTTATATCAATTACAAAGGTAAAAAAATATTAATATTTTTTTTTTAAGGAAACCGACGCAACTATTTTATGGTACTAATTTCATTGCAATCACCCCATGTCAAATGGTAACCATTGGAAGAGTACTGGGTAATATCCATCCCAATCTATTTAAGAGACAAGAAGCATTCATCCATTTATTTATCTGCGGTATCCATCAGCATATTTATCGATACATCTGTAGTGGCTTCAATATGCATTAATTCTTCAGCCAGTGACTAATAACATCCATGCCATCCATCGATCAGAATCTGGGCTAGCGTGAGCAAAGGTTCAGATGGTAGCCACAGGCATTTAGCAGTTCGACAATCACAAAATTAGTTACTCTCCATGGAAAGTTGATATGCATGCAGAATATATAATTAATCCTAAATAATATATTTTCTTTTATTTTTTTATATTATTAAATTTAAAGAATTTTAGATTTCTCCATTAGTATGATAGAATTTTCATTCAATTCTTTGTTTTTTAGATATTTAGATCTATAGCGGAAGCATTGACACAAGAAATAAATGGATGGGAATTTCGATTTTTTGGAATTCTTTTGCGGCTAATTAAAGTTTCCACTTTTTATTATAAAATCGAATTTAGAATATTAAAAGAAGAAGAAGAAGAAGCAGCTTGAAACCCACCAACGTGAGCTACACTTTTGTATGTATAGGCTCTAGTTTTTGGCCAACGCCATTGTTGTACCTGATGTTCTTTGCATTGTAAGGCTAGCAACAGGCATCTATCAACATCAAGACCCCTTCCATCACTTAAATCACATTTGAAGACTTCCTACAGTGTCGGAAGACTGGGATTATTTCCTGCTGTTGACTTAATCACATTTGAAGACTCCCTACAGCGTCGGAAGACTGGGATTTTTTCCTGCGGTTGACTTAAATCACATTTGAAGACTCCCTACACCGTCGAAAGACGGGGATTATTTTCTGCTATTGACTTAAATCACATTTGAAGACTCCCTATACCGTCGAAAGACTGGTATTATTTTCTGCATTGAATTCAATTAGTCGTTCAAAAGAATTATAAAGTGGTTACATTGAAAAAATTTTAAGTATTTATACATGAGAAATATTTGTACATGTGCAGCTGGTTGCACTTAAATTCTCCATGCAACCTTGCTATTGTGATATTATGATTAGATCAAAATTAATTATATTATTTATTTTTATATGTTTAATTATATACTAAAAATTATCATGATTGAAAACTCATATAGGCCAGGCCATAACAATGAAAACTCTTTAGAGTCAATTGAAACTATATGATTCAATACTATTTTAGTATAACCCACTTAAGTTTTCAATCAAGCTAATTTTACACTCATTATTAATTTTATTAAAATGATTTTGATCTAATGGAAACATTATGGTGAACTCAAAAATTTTATTTCCCTTTACATATTAAATATTTTATTATTTACTATTTATAATTTGAAGTAAATAGATAAATCGAGTTTTTTTTTTTGTGATTTTGAAAGGTAATTTGAATTTGAAACCAACCATCACAAATGTCAAAGCATGCCTAAGTTAGGCAGAAAAAGCTTTATCGGCCTTTCAATTCTGTCCCCACAGCAGGACTTTGGATTAATAATAGTGGAAGTGAGTGTGGAAATGGTCACCCTAAGAGTGTGTGGCTAAAATTAACATGGACAATGGTCCCATATGATGTGTTATTATTAAATCCATAGTTACGATTAAATCATTTAGATTTGTAATTTTTAATTGTCTACAACTACAAAAATTAGTAGTGAAAGGAAAGACTAAAAATTTTAAAAACAATATTTTAAATTTTTTACTTTTTTATAACTTTATTTTCTCTCATATTTAATTTAAAAATCAAAAATAATTTATTCATTTTAATCTTTTAAGAATATTAAATGTTAAAAATCTTGAATAATATAATGGAAAGGAGTACATAAGGTTTAAACAAATAGGCATAATGATTTAAAAGTATAAATAAAAATGTAAAAAATAGGATTATTATAGAAAAGTATACGTTGAATGGACCATTAAGAAATGAAAATTTCTTGTCATTCCTTGCCAATCCATTTCCATTTTTTCAATCACTTCATGGAGTCCTACATATAATATTTTCTTTTAGGCATAAAGATTTTTTTAGATATTTAGGTCAAAACAGATAGGCATAATGATTTTTTTAGATATTTGGGTCCAGGACGGAAGAATTCAGCCGAGAAATAAATGGACGGGAATTTTGATTTTTTGGAATTCTTTTGAGGCTAATTAAAGTTTCTAATTTTCATTATAAGATTGAATTTAGAATATAGGAAGAAAAAAAAAAGCTTGAACCCCACCAACGTTAGCTACACTTTTGCGTGTATAGGCTCTGGTTTTTTGCCACAGCCATTGTTGTACTCGATGCTCTCTGCATTGTAAGGGTAGCAACAGGCATCTATAAGCATGAGGACCCCTTGCATGACTAAAATCACATTTGAAGGCTCCCTAGAAATGAAAGTCTGGATATTATTTGCTCCAACCACTCTTTAGACTTTTCCATGGAAACTTGAATCGCAAATGGTAATCGTTGGAAGACTAGTAATACATATCCATCCATCAACATTCACGAATGGCGTGAACAGTGGTTGAGATGGTGAGTGTCGGAAGACTGGGATTATATTAGATCCTCTAAATTTTTATTATTGTATTTTAAACCCTACCATTAAACTCGGTCAAGTCTTGTTAGTTAACAATGCCAATTCTATGATATTATGTAACTTAGAAGGTTTATTATGCAAATTTTCAACCATGTTTGGCTCCATTGGACAACCATTGACAGGTGAAGCATTCTTCCCACGATTGCGAATCATTGATCTCTCGCTCAACAGCTTCCTTTCCTCAGATATTTCAGCTGGTGGGTACTACGAATTCAATGTGATTCCGGGAAACAGGGGAACAGAAGTTGAATTCCGAAAGAACCTCACTGCGCCCACTGTAGTGGATCTCTCACAAAACCAATTTCATGGTTACATTCCCAGTTCTACTGGGGAGCTGAAGTCACTTCATGCGCTCAACTTGTCCCACAACCATTTTTGAGGAAAAATCCAGTATCGCTTGAGAATGTCAGGGATCTTGAATCATTAACCTTTCACAAAATAATTTGTTTGCAAAAATTCCTTTGTAATTGACAAAGCTACCATTTTTGGACACGTTGAATCTCCCGCAAAACCAGCTCATTGGAAGAATACCAGCGGATGGACAATTTAGTGCCTTCCAAAATGATTCTTTCCTAGGAAGTTCAGGACTATGGCTATTCATTATCGAGGAAAATGTGGTCCTAACATCATGAAATTGAACCACTCAAACTATGCTAATGAGGCCAATTCGTGGCAATTCTCTGATTATGTCTAGGCCTGGGATTGAATCATTGCTTAAACAAGGAGAAAGAAGAAATAAGCTATTTTGTGAATAAATAGATAGGATTGTCTAATTGATATGATCGCACGTGATTAGCAACCTGGGTCAGGCTTGCATTTTACTTTCATCAGACAACTCGGCCAAACTAACCATCTCGGTTGGGATTTATGCCTTCTTTGTGCTGGATTTTGTAAATTTTTTGAATTATCTGTAATGCTTTGTCCAAGAGAAATACCCCATAGAACTAGTAATATTGGTAGTATACATAATTTTTATAAAAAATAAGCCAACTGTTATATTTGGTAATATTTATTTAGTTAATAAGCCATTAAAAGTCATTGTGATTGGAAACTTTTCCAGGCCTTAACATCAAAAATAGTATTTAGAATGGAAACATTTATAGGCTTTAAATGTATTGGTAGTAATGAGTTTTCATTTATCTCAGAACACCCAAATTTTTAATTAAGGTGATATTTTAAATCAATATGTATATATGAACAAAAATATAATGAATGATTTTAATTTAATCAAAACATCATTATGGATAAAAATGAATAGATTTTTTAGGAGAAAGAGTAATGATTAAAAATAGTGTGAATGACGATAAAATGAATAGATTTTTCATGAAAAGATGGAAAATAATACTTAAAAATACTAAAAGTAACGAAATTATCAACTAACTAAGATATTCAATCACCTAAAAGGCATGAAAAAAAGATGTCCCCATTACCAAACGGGGGCTTAGAATATAATAAAATACTTTGGAAGGTACGAACTTGACGTGAGGCGCCATGGAAACTTGAAGCGCAGACGGTGGCCCGAGAAAACTAGCAAATCCATCCATCAATCGGCATCATAGGCTAGGGCAGCGAGAACAAAGGTCAATTCAGATGGAGAATTAAACCCTGGATAAGCTACTGATATCCGTCCGTCCATCAAGTCTGTATTAGCTTATATACATTAAAACCTGTTCTGAAGATGGACATATGATCATGTTTCCCCCAAATGATATTACTAGGTTTACGGATTCTGCAATGATATTTACCACCCTTAATTTGTCTAGTTATTTTGGACGTGGGCAGCAGGTTTTAATGAGGAATAAGTGGAAATTAAGTCCTCCGTGCTGGATACGTCCCTTTGCATTTTCCAGACGTCTTCAAAGGGGAAATGTCAGGTCTTTCCACAAGCTTGAAATTTCCACACTGTTCCAAGTCTTTGTAGCTGATTTTTTTTAATTATCTATACCGCCCTTTATCTAAGAGAAATACCCTACGGAACTGGTAATATTGGCAGTATCTATAATTTTTATAAAATATAAGTCAGCTATTATATTTTGTACCATTTATTTAGTTAATAAGGCATTATTAAAAATCATATTGATGGGAAACTTTTACAGGCCTTAGCATCAAAAGTAGAATTTTGAAAGGAAACCTTTATAGGCGTTAAATGTATTGGTAGTAATAAGTCTTCATTTATTCTCGAACACCCAAATTCATAATTAAGGTGATATTTCAGATCAAAAAATATATATGGAGAAAATATAATGAATGGTTTGAATTTAATCAAAACTTCATGATGGATAAAAATAATAGATTTTTTAAGATAAAAGGGTATGATTAAAAACAGCGTAGATGGAGATAAAATGAATAGACTTTTTTTATGAAAAAAATAGAAAATAATGATTAGAAATACTAATAATAATGAGAAAAGATGTAGTTTTGAACTAAGTAAGATTTTAAATCACTCAAAAGGCATGAAAGAAAGATATGTCCCCGTTACCAAACAGTGGGTTTGAATATAATAAAATGCTTTGAAAGGTACGCACAAGATGTGAGACGCCATGGAAACTTGAAGCGCAGATGGTGACTAAGAAGACTACCATTTTGATATGACAGCAGGGTTTAATGAGGAATAAGCGGAAATTAAGTCCTCCGTGCAGGATACGTCCCTTTGCATTCTCCAAACGTCTTCAAAGGGGAACTGTCAGCTCTTTCCACACGCTTGAATTTTTCACACTGTTCAAGTCTTTATAGCTGGTGCATGTTTCGGTGCTTTATAGCTAGACTTCAGAGCCAGAGTCAAATGTGTATTTGAAGATTACAAACACAAACCCGAATAGTCTATTGCACCCAACCTAACCACCATAAAAGTTACATGGAAATCTGTGTTTGTTAGCCATTCGATCAATTCTCTTTCTCACTCACGACTTCCACGAAGCTTTTCCAGTATAGTTTGCTTGCACAAGCACTAATGGTTTAGATTAGCCAACGAGAGAAGAGAATAGCTGCCAGCTAGAGTTGATTATGGAAATAGGCCCATGGCATCTAATTAATATTTAAATTGTTCATTAAATTTTCTTTTTAAATCCAGGCTTGAAAAAGAAATTTTATTTATTTTCTGTATGAGCTAAATTTGTCAATAAAATCGGTTTCTTAGTGAAATCTCTCTTCTTTTTTTATCTAAATCATAATGTTTTTATCAAATTTAAGTCAGACATCACATTTAATATTATCTATTTAGTCCAAATATCAGAAATCATATAGGATGATCAAACATGTAGGTGAGCCACGATGTTCACAAAAAAAGTGATATTGGAAACCTTTACAAGTTAATTTGTATCTGATGTGGTCCACCTAAGCATTCAGTAAATGATTTTTTGTGTTATAAAAACATACATATATATATATATATATGTGTGTGTGTGTGTGTCTAGAAATATATAAGATACCTATATCATTGAAATATATGCAAAAATAATTTGGGCAAATGCCTTGGATCTTATTAAAATATTACAGTACTCAAAAACAGAAGAGTTTCATCCATAAAACTAGTTGCATTGAAGAATTTTCCATCGTTTATATATTATTTCTGTATTTGATCCAGTTTAAAGTAAGTTTCATTCTTTTTTATTTTATGTTAAATTGCTGATTGCATGCTACATTTTACAATTTTTAAGTCTCGTTAAAGTTGTATTCTATTGGTGATTTATCCATTGATTATGACAAGTTATATTCTATATAAATTCATTTATTACTAAATTAATTAATATATTATAATTCAAATAAGTTAAAAAATATTTATTATCACTTATCTTTAATAGTTGATAACATGTTATAATAAAGTTTCTTAATGCTCATAAAAGAATCAATAGTTTATGGTATGATTGTTTTTTTACTAAAATAATGAAACAAATTATAAAGGCTTAATTTTTTGCTAATTTTTCAATAAAGCATTACTGTAAGTTGATTTTTTTAGCAACTTTATATATATTCTGCTACTAAAATTTGCTCATAAAGCAACACTTTGTTGGTTTTGTCGGCATAAAATCATAAAAATTGCGACATTTTTCATTAACCATTAGAATATATTACACTATTTCGATAGTTTTTTAGAACTATTTGTATATGCCGAATTTTGTAGATGATTTTATAAAAATTTTAGTACATATTATACTTTTACTTGCTTCAATTATGGGTTCAATTTTGATAACATTGGGACGGCATCGTATCATTTTCCAACGGAAGGTATCTTTGTACAATTTATGTTAAATTTTAAGTCATTTTATGCAAAATTGAATTTTATTTACGGGTAAAAAATGAAAATAGCAAAATTGAGGTAAGTATATGCAAATATCCCCTACTGCCATGTGCTGCATTGATTGGACTAGCGGAAGCAGGTATGCGAATTCCATTTCCTAGCAATCTGTGGACGAGCAGTTCCATGTGCCGCATTGGCTAGGAAGATGCGTTGATTTACAAAAGATGGATCTTATTGTTTCGTTCCTACTGAACTTGAGTTATGTCCTCAAGTAGCCTATCGCTTCATTTGGTTTGGCGGTGTGTCGAAGGAGGTTAAAGCACTTCTGGAGATATAAATACACTTTTACGAGAGAGTTAGTTTGGCAGTATATTTCTTTGCCATACTCTTTTCTCACCATGAAAACTCATTTTCCACGTGTAAGTAGAAGTTATAAAATAATGTTTTTTCTAAACACACTTTTGCAATAGCACTTTTGCAAATTGCTTAAATCTCATAGTACGATTAAACAAAGCCTAAGTATTTTTTTTTCATATATTTTCTAAGGGCTTTTGGCATTTTCCTTCTTAACTTTTTTATTTTTATAATTTTTATCTTATAATTATTGATTTAACATATTGGTTCTTATTTATGAAAATATCTTAAAAGAAAAAACCACTCTATTAGAGTTTATTAGAAAACAACATAGCATGGAGAGTGGGCCATGCTATGCCCATAGTGTCATTTTAAGTTGATTATAGAGTGTAGTCCGATTGTATGGAGCTAAAATTTGTTTTCAAAAGTGAAGAGTATGTCGAACATATGGAGTGAAAAGACTCAAAGGTAAGGTCAGGTCAAGAGCAGTCAAGGAACTCCCTTTAATAGCCCTATTCATACTTAAGTGAGGTATGACGTATTATCAAAGTTTAATCTTCCATGGTAGCTCATCGAACCAGATCTCTAATCTTTGCAGTCTATCTCAATGATAGGATCCCTAGCCATCAAGATCCAGATAAGAAGCATTTAAAGACATCGTTTAATGGTTATAATCATACTAAGGCAAGCCTTAATGTCTAGTCAATGTTTAACTATTCATGAATATTCATTTAATAAATTCTCCAACTTTTGAAATCCATATCCATATTCCGTCCTTCAATACATTAAGATTAGGTCAAAAATAGTCCAAAAACTCTCTTTAATGGCTCTGAATATACTGAAGCAGGCCACAAAATCAAAAATAGTCAGGAAAGAAAATGTAAAAATTCTTTCTAATAACCTCTAACCATATTTTTTTGGCCTTTTATAGTTTTCTTACAATTCTCTATTTTAAATTTTCAAAAATTCCATTCATAGTTTCCAATCCGTAACTAAATTATCTAACTCTACTTTATTTCTATTTTTTTCTTATTGTACTGCTTATCCATCTTAATATCATCATCTCGGCTATACTTGTTTTATATGTAAAATAATATATATATAGAGAGAGAGAAATGATCCTATGAAAATGGTTTCATAATAAGCAATTGTGAAACATTTTAATTTATGCCTATGCTAATTATTAAGAGAAAATCTAATCCAACTATTATATTTATTATTAACATTTTAGCAAAAATATTTAAACCATCTTGATTGGAAACTTTGTTAGGCCAATCCATTTTAAAAAGTATAGAAATAGGTATAAAATAATAAAATTACTTAGATGCTTCCACTTAGGCATTAAAATGCCATGAAGTTTTATTAAGTCATTCATCTATTATAAAAGAATATTTTCAAAGGTAAAGATGTTGGATTAGAAGCTTGTGGGTTCATAAATCAATTATGCAATTTTTAACCAGTTTATATTCGTCCTTAAATAATTTCAATTTTAGAATCTAGATAAATCTTTAATTGAGATTATTTTTAAATTCTTGGCTAAACATGTGATAATAAAACTTATAATTGGATTAGATTTTCTCATAAAATAGAGAAATTAATAAAAATATTAGATACCAAATACTAAATTGTGAAACCCTTATGAAGCTGGAGAAAAATTTAATGCTGTATTGTTATGAATTTTAGGAGATCAAATTAATGATCTTTGAAAATTAATATTCAAAAATAATTTTTCTTTAGCTCTCCATGCCATCCAGGGTTAGGCCTGGAAGCAAATCACACAATCACATAATACTTCCTCTGGTATCATGCAACGGTTGATGTATTTCCCGCAGAATATTTGAACGAGAGGATGGGTGGCCAGTAATAAATCTTAAAGCTGGCTGCATCAAAGAGAGCATAGCTTAAGGTACCTTTACAATTGGATTTTCAGGCCCTTGTGATCATGCTCCACTACAAATAACAGAAACCCACCCACCCATTCATATGGACCTGAATTTTATATCAAATACACCACACGTTCGCAACTAGTTAGAGCAATTTGGTATCATTACACACAAGACTGATGGTGCACTCCGCATCAAGCTAGCCATGGTGAGCTGCCAATCCTCCAAATTAATTGGATAAAGGCCCCAAAGCTGCATTTCTGATTAACTTCTCTGACGATCGTGTGAAGAATGTGATAAATTCTGATTAGCATCTCTGATGATGGCGTAAAAATTGTGACATCAAGCTTTGCGAACTATAACACGCCGCTCTCGCTTGTACTCCACTTCATCTCTCTGATGCATGATCAAGAGAGCTCTTCTCACCTGCTCATTCATAAGCAAAACCGATTAGAACAACGATGGAAAGCAGCCGTTGGAAGAGAGGAAGGATACAGAGGATGGGCAATTAAAGTATCTGGGTAGTTTGTATCTGTGAAATGAAGCATTTGCCTAGTATAGGGGAGGACAAGGCATCTAAGTGACGTACAATTGATTCATTCAATCCCATCCTGGTAAGCTCATCTATTAGACGTCTTTCTGATATGTGGCTTCCAATTCCCATTCTTCTCTTTATATGCGTCTCTGCTTGCTGTTCAGAAAATCACAGACAAACGTTCACAGGGCATAATCAATGTGCAAAACTGAAAAGTTGGAACAAAGATGGACGTAGGCCCAGTTATCCATTGAGAAGGCAAACCTTAATCTCATTTGCCATCTCGGTTGTCAAATTTATGTGTTCATTGATTCCAGAGCGCGCAGCATCCATAGTTGAAACATTGAAGAGCCTGAGTGCCTCTGTGACATGCTCCTCTGTTGCTACAAAGGACCTGATTTTTTAAGTTGATAATTAGATGTAGCAGATGTGCTTCATGCATCATAGTCCTCTGGCTCTAAACTGGGAAAAAAATACGGTGTTCATCTATCTATGCGTGACAGCCTTTCTTGCCTAGCCAACTGTATAAAAGGTGGGCAACTAGTCTGTTTATCTGGATGATCCAAATTGCCCAACCCAATCTGTGCTTCCCATCAAATGAGAATGTGGGAGCTATGTTTTTGAGCGGCAGCCATTTTGCTGATTCCAATAGGTAACAATGCCCAAAGAAATTTCTGTGCTTTCTACTGGCTCACTTGTCAAATTGCCAGAAGCCATCAGTGGACTTCCCTCTTTAATCTCTGGGGAGCAAGAAATGTCATTTTTCTTGGTGAGTATTGGATGTATACACAACATTCACAAATTATTAAGCCGATCATCAAGATATGAAGTCTCAAAAAACTGGGTGAGATCAATGCAGTAATGATGTTTTGATATTGAAAGAATCATTACTTACAGCCTCATCTTCGCCAGCGCCTCGCTTAACCGTATTATAGCTTCCATCTGCCTAACTGTGATTGGTATTGCAGGCAACTCCCCTGACTCATTAGCCTGCTGCCTCATTTGCTGCAATGCAAAGACGAAGATGCAAACCCAGCCATAATCAGTTTAACATGGAAGTGAGAAATCTACCATGAAAGCACTGCAAAAATTTAGTAGATACAAGTATACCTGTCTAATTTTCACATAGTTGTTCTGCAACATGGTAGCAGCAGAATCTGATAGCCGAGGCTTGCAATGAACCCGACAGTACTCAATGTATCTGTTTACGGTAAGCAACAGCATGAATTATTCCCAGGAACTAGCAAAATTCTGTGGTTCCTAAGCCTACCAATGAGCATCAAATACTGAATCTCACTGCTGCCTCATGTCAATTGAGATCCACTTGCCAGAAGTCTATGTCATTTCCATCACCTGATCAGATTTGTTCATGCACATGGCAGGACCCAAACAGTGGCCCCAGATCCAGCACATGCTATACCCTGTTCATAGTATTATAATTCCTCTTAAATATGAGATGAATGGATACCTCTTCAGCCAATTCTCTCCTTCCAAAGAATCAGCATCCTTGGATGCTGCTCCAGCATTGGCATGAACTTTTATAATATGGCTCGCAATAAGCTGGGAGAAAAGAAAACAAACATTGGCCTCCTTGAACAAATGCTAAAATCCCTGAGAAAAGTAAATTGATTTTCTGACAAAAGTACTTCGATTTTAAACAATGCAAACTGGCTAAATACCTTATCTTGGCTATACATTCGGATATCTTTTACAATGAAGATCAGATCAAATCGAGAAAGGATTGTTGTCTGAAGATCAATGTTATCCTGTGCCGTCTGGAAAAATGGTATGTCCCGGCAACATAAGACTCTTTACAATTATGGCCAAAGAGTAATAGGAATGAAAAAGTTGCCTACTAAAAAGTCTCGAGGACAGACCTTAAGGTCATCATAACGCCCAGATGGGGGATTGGCCGCTGCAAGAACAGATGTCCTAGAGTTGAGCACCGTCGTTATCCCTGCTTTGGCAATGGATATAGTCTGCTGCTCCATAGCTTCATGAATAGCAACTCTGGCCACCCAAATAAATAAATATATGATAACAAGGCATTGCATTAAAGCATTAAAGAAAAACACAAAGCAATATGATGATGTCAAAAAGATTATATGATGACTAATTGCAGAGTTAGGATTCTAAATCCTAGCCCCCCACATGTGATTATCTATGGATCCAGGCCAACATTCTATAATATGAATGTGGTAACCTGAATAGGCAGCAATTGTGAATTCATGTGCACTAAGAAAGGGATGAATGAATTAAACTAATCACAGTCTAGATTCAGCATAACTCTTTCAGCCAACAATAATTTGCAAGGACTCTATCATGCTTGACCAGATCTTGCATGCAACAGAAGAGTAGCAACAAGATAAGAATTGCAATACCATAGCAGAGATCGCTAGAACATTCACAATAAAGGTAATATATAGGGATCTGAATGATAAAACAAACAATCAGGCTTGTATTAAAAAACCTGAGATTACAATTACCTGTCCTCAACCCTCATTTTATCAAATTCGTCAATGCAGACAACTCCCCCATCTGCCAAAACCATGGCACCTCCTTCTAGGTAAAATTCACGCTGAAATTATATGAATTAGACACAATCAAATTCTTGAGATAAAGGCACATGCCAATAAGCACACAATTAAGTTGGGAAATAAAACAAACCAAGAGGAAGCATTACTATGTTAAAGATTCCACAACCTTCAGTGCATTAACCAAAGTGAAACACTCACCGAGCTGCTGTCACGGATCACAGAAGCTGTAAGACCAGCAGCGGACGAGCCTTTACCAGAAGTGTAGATAGCCACAGGAGCTGTTTTCTCAACGAACTTGAGAAACTTCATGAAGGAGACATTTATCAGGGCCAGTTTAGCCAAAGTACTAAATGCTACCATGAATTAGTGCACCATTTTTACTTAAAGTAAGATTAACAGTCTTAATCAGCTAGGTATGAAAAATGCATGTAAGTCATGAGCGGCTTAACTAATTGGCTAACATTTAGGCAAGTTGGTGATAATCTAATCTTTTCAAGACAAAAGTGAATTTTACTCCCTCAGCTATTTCTATCCTCCAGTCTATTTCAGGGGATTAACTATCACTGAGAAATATTAGATTCTCTTAAACAATTACTCTGAGATGGATGCATTTTAAATTTGATTAAATTACAAGGGTCGAGCATCAACAATAATTTCTGACCATGTCCCAATTACAAATGAGAGGGATTGCGCCAACCTGTGATTTAGCAGTAGATGGGTCACCCAAAAGTAAGACATTGATGTCTCCTCGTAACTTTACACCATCTGGTAACCTCTGGATACAGAAAGGAACTAGTCATGTTATTGCTTGATGGCATCCAACATTAAAAGAAAATGGTGATTATGACATTTACACACCTTCCTGGACCCTCCAAACAAAAGACAAGCCACTGCTTTTTTGACATCAACATGACCGTATATAGATGGAGCAATCATGGAGCATAACTTTGCATATGAATCTGGTCTTTGAGCAAATTCTTTAAACTCTTGTTCCTGCATGCCAATGCACAAATTTGATGAGAACATTTGAACCATGCACTATCCATTTAGTTCCAAGTAATATGTACTGATTGATGGTTTGTCAGATGTTATCAAACCATACCTCATCATGTGTGAAGGCAGAAGGACCCCCTGAGTTTGCTTCATTAGCCTGTTCAATCCCCACTACCCTAATATAAGGTTGTCTTACAGCAACTGCTCCTCTTTGCCTACAAAAGTTGAATCCCATAAACCCTCAGTAATGTTAAGAGTCTGAGAGAAAGAGGGAGAGAGGAAGGTATAACTTACGCCGCAGAATTTGCTGCTTGAAATATGCTGTAAATTCCCATGATGGTCAATCTTGTACCAGGTACAATTGTTTGAACTAGATGGCGATCAACAGAAAGCAGCATGTTACGTGGAAGTTCTCCTGTTGGGACATCCTGTCATGTAAGCAGACAGGGCAACAGTCAGAAATAGCATCTTTCATGCTTGGTATGGTTCTATAAAATATCATATCAACCCACACAAGGTATTTCCATTAAGTTATGCATACTCAGCATCAAAAACCTTTTTTTTCTATAATTAAAATAGCACTTTCAAAGGAAGAGAAAGCATTGTTAGCAATTAAAAGACGGCAATCTCTAAAATAACTGTTTGAAGGCTTTCCTTTCATTTCTCCATTATGTGTGCGAAATGTTTTGTATAGCTGGCACTACAGGACCATTCCATGATACAATCCTTGATGGCACGAAAAGAACATTTTTGGTATCAAGTCCAATGCCATTGTCCCTGCAGTTAGAGATCCTTTTTCCTGCTTTCCTTTCTTTTCATTCCACATAAATCATGATGCTGAATGCCAGGAATTTTCATCTTTCAATTTTTCCCTACTTTCCGCTCTTGCAAGTGAAGCATCCATCACAAAAGTTGTCAATACTAACCGTTATTCATAAGTCAATGTAAATGTATAGCTTGGATTTTAAACCTAAATTCATCCTAAAGGTGAGTTTGATATTAAATTAGAGTTATACATGAGAAATCATGCAAATCGTACTTGTTGAAAGTTGAAATGGGAATTGGCATGATTTGGAATCTGCAATTCATAAATGGTTTTCAACCAGTCCATAGTTTAACATTTGATTAGTCAGAATACCATCAGATTTAGCATTCCAAGTGATTTGTTCTATTTGAACCTATTCATCAAAAGCCAGCATTCAATTTTTTGGGTCCAAGCAACTAGCTTACAACAGCTTTTATTGGCATTGTGACTTTAAAGTTATATTTCATATCATACTGCATCAGGGAACAAATGTTTCTTGGTTCTAAGGAACTTGCTTACCTCTGGGTTTTCCTGAAGTTTCAGTGTCTGTTGATCAACATACTTGCTCCTGTCAGGGACTATTATCCAAGGATCTATTGGGCAAGAATCTTCACCAGGCTACACACCAGATGAACAAAATAAGTAAATGGCAATCCAAGAGAAACTGAGAAGAACCATAAAATGTTAACAAGGCTATACCTGTGGTATATGGTCACATGATCGTGGGACAATCGCACCCCCAAGTCCAGGTCGACATGGCACCATCTTAACATTCTTGCAATTCTTACACAGAAGAGTCACATATGTTGCCTTTGCCTTTGTTCGTGAAGCAGCAATTGTGATCCCAGCAATCTTAACAAGCTTTGAGATGTACTCAGCCTACCAAAACATCCTGAAGTCAATAAGTAGCTACAATTTGAAGTTCTAAAATGTTTATAAGGAAAATGCTTGGCAGAACAAAACAGATATTTGCTATGCTTGGCCAGAAATGTGGTGCATGAACAGCCATTCTATACCATTGGAGTAAATGGGTAATGCCTGAAGCATAATGCTCCTGAATCTCACTCATTTAAATCAGATAGTAACTAGGAAGACTCATGGGCCAACCCAAATGAGTAAATTTGCTCTTCGAGCAATAATAAAATGCAGGCACTAAGAATTTCAAGTCTTTGGGCAGTAGAAGTAACATGGGTAATCAAACTAACCCCAAGAGATCGCATTGAGACCGAATTCTCCTTTGAAGAAAGAAATATCTGGACTTCTCCTGTTACAGGTTCCTCCATTTCGCCTGTTTCTCCTGCAACTTTTGACCGCAGACTAGCAAGCACTTCAGCTGCAGCAGTTTCAAACTGAAACACAAAAATGAAAAGTATTAAGAGAACTTCCAAAAACGGTTTCAATATCTCGATGCAGACATTGCAGACAAGATGATTGTTTCTGCAACCTTCCTGAGAAAATGCTTAGTATCTCTGCGACTAAGGCCCAAGTGGCAATCGAGGCAAATAATCAGGCATGCCTGAAATGAATTGGACCATACACAATAAATTTCTCAGATTGGAAGATCCTAACCTTCAAATTTTCGATTTTTTTAGAAACATATTAACGAAAAATGTAGGACCCACCAAATAAAAACGCTAGATCAAGGAACCATGGGAGCTAGTCCAGCAAAATTCCAATTTTCATCATCAAACAAAAATAGAAAGAGCAATAGTAACAGTACCAAAGGAAGGTAGTCAGCAGGAAGCTTCCGGATCTTGTCGGAGAGCTCGGCGTCAAATGAATGGAGGTCTTCCATGGCAACGAGAAGGTAATTAGGGTTCTGGACTAGGCTTTCCCTGCAAACATCAGAGAAGAAAATTGAGGAAGAAGAAGAAGGCAATAAAATAAAATAAAAAAGATAAGATTTGCTTGAAGAGAGATTGTAAACCTGTAAGGAAAATCGCCCTTTTGGCCGTGGAATCCACGGATGAATTCCTTGAACTTGCGGAGGGCGGTGTGGCGGGTGATCGATCCATGGTCGGGATCACCTCCGCCACCCGGAAACTGGGCCTGATCGCTGTAGAAAACCTGCCCTTCATCCCAACCAGACATCTCTCTCTCTCTCTCTCTCTCTCTCTCTCTCTCT